>JAQIWI010001144.1:0-18695 GCA_034698825.1 Deuterosminthurus bicinctus | reverse complement strand
TTGGTGAAATTGGGGTAGATTTGGAGTTGATGAACTGGAGAAAAGTTAGAGTCAAACGACTCTAACTAGAGCCTATTCTTCCAAGTTTATCAACTTCTTAGTGAGTGCAGGCTCTTACGAATGTCACTGTATTTTGATACTATTGAATTTTTTGATTTACCCCTGAATATGATTTGGGGGAAAGCATATTAAAATATGAAACCTGTGATTGCCAATTCCCCCATAGTTTCAGGCTTCTGCGGAGGTCACTGTTGTTTTTTAAAATTTGATAACAGTCTTTGCAGTCGAAAACTTTGGCAGCCTCCTTCCCCAGAGCTGCCCGCTGCCGAGAATCGGCTGCTTCCCCGGGCCAACCTTGTGTGTATAAATATGTTGGAGGAAATTAATGTTGATAAAATTATGTCAAATCTCCATTGTAATCTTCATATAATTTCCCCCTATTATCTTCAACTGGTCCTACACACATTTTTGAGACAGCACCCCTCCCTTTACCTCCCTGCTGGAGACTTTCGCACGATTGGATGAAAAGGACGATATGCTGTGAGTGCGTGGATAGGAGCTGTATGCTCGTGCCTTTATGAATGAAATGTGTCCGTGTTGAAGTATTTGCATGAAATGTGTCAGTGTTCGAGTATCTGTCTGTGCGAAAACTCACACTAGCAGTACAATCCAGCTGACGAAACCTATGCATGATCTCATGCTACTATACTGACAAATGATTCTGAAGTTTTGATGGGTCAAGCATGATTCCAGGAAGGCCATGAGCAATAGTAAATCGCACCGCCGAAAGCCTACCGTCATCATCATCATCTCGATCACTTGACTCAGATGAAGCAAACCAGCAGCTTTACATACTAAGCTGATTTTCTCGAGTTATCTTTTCCTTCAATTTTCTTCCTTCTCCTCCTCCTCCACATCTGTCTTAATGGCGAGGATTATAACCAGTAGCTACATAAAGACACTTGGGTTCCAATTAGGCACAAGATTGGTGGAAGGGATCGTGCCGTCGCCGACTTTCTTATATCCCTGGACGTCAGACAGAGAGATGGAAACGTGCGTCCTAAATCTTGATGGCGGAAAAGCAATAGCTCCACACAAAGTCACATCTACTTACGTGTCAGAGCCATATAGTCCTCTCCTGTTCCTGTTCATGAAATAATAAGTAAACATGTGTGATGGCTACTGGCATTGTGCAACCTTAAGAGTGTCCATGCACACAACACACATGGCCGAATAATAAACACACGTCCAATATAGCCACAAGCGGGAGGTACACTAATATTTGCTCATGCTAAATCCAGTAATTTGTTGACAAGAAATGGAAAGGAAGAAAATTAAAATGCCTGGAGGGTGGAGTTGTGTATTTAAAAAAATGTGTTAGCTTCCCTTGAAATTTCTATACTACTCAAGCTCAAATGAAGCCGTCAGAGGAATTGCAGAGGATGAGGTGGAGTGTGGAGTGTGGTATTAGCCATGGTCTCCTTCTTGTCTTCCTCTTTGCTAATTATATATAGAGATGTTCTAATTGACTCTGCCATTTGTACGTATCCCTTGTTTACTCTCGTCTTCAATACATTTGCTTTGCTTCGCCGAAGGCTCCTACTGTGAGACGTGCACATCATCGAGATGAATGCAGTTTTTTTTTCGCCTCCAATAATGCTTCTCTACACAAAGAGTAGTATGAATTCCTTTATACCTCTCCGACTGAATAAACACATGTTGGACTGAACAATGGACTTGACGACGAGAGGGAGACAAGTGCACTACTGAGGGAATGATCACCATTTTTAGACTGACTGAGTGAGACAAGGCTTAAATCACAATACAAATAGGAGTATCTCCATCTTTATCTGACGGGTTTATTCACGTGTGCTATAGAAATGGAGGTCATGTTGTTGTTGATATGCGATCCATATACTTCTCGAACAGGCTGGAATTGTATGAGGCAATTGATAAGAAGGAAAAGACCTTAAGATCAACAATGTAAACAATGTCAGTATCGTTAATTAAGGGTGAACAAAACTATGTGAGCTGACTCACACACGTGATCAACAAGTCCAATATAAACTTTTCCTCCCAAATTTATTAGTCATGACTCCACTTAGAAAATTCTTTTTCCCAAGGCAAAGAATGAACTAAGCGTGACTCTCAGCTCTGCTCTGGCAGTTCAATTCCCAAAACTCCAGTAAACTCGCATTAACTAAGGACGAAAAGGCGAGGAAACATTGCGGAACTTAGAAGGGAAGAAATGAATGACCATACCTTACTTATACACTATACACTCACAAAGTCATCATCCTCAATCCCTTCCTCTCACATCACAGATACAACATTGTTAAAATTAAAGGATAAACCACTTTTGTTAAGGGAAACAAACCGGTTAGTCTTTAACTCCTTGCTGATTGTTGATGTGTGTGTACATTTGTTGAAACTAGCAAAATGTAATAGTTATAACAACAAATATGAATGCAATCATGTAGCATGGAACAACAAGGCTGAACCTGACACATCTTTGATGAGAAGTATATACACACGGTGGTTAGACTAGATTGAAAAAAATTAACCGGAGAATCACAAAGTAAAGGATAAAGTGGTTACACTTATTCACCTTCAATTCAATCTGTTCGCGTTACAAATTACATCCCTATACTATGCTTACATCCAACGCAACATTCGTTCAGATTGGCTTCACATAGAAACATCTTTAGGAAGTACGGTGTCTTGATCAAGTTGAGCCACAGTGAGATGAATGCGAATTTTCCCCTGTTAATGAGGGAGTCAAGTAAGAAGAACAAGCTTGTTCAAAATCAATCCAAGTTCACTGCATATTAATATGCGTGCACAAAGGAGGTGTTACCGAAACTTGATGTCTATTGCAGCCGAAGACCATAAGTCACACTGGGGATACTAACAAGAGACTTCAATACATTTTCCATTAACTCCCAACAACGTTCGTCCTGACTAAATAACAGTAACAACATGACTCGGACTTAATTCATTCACTCATAATAATAATAATGGTGTTAATGTAACATGATAAAGGAATAGAATTTTGACTTACAAAGTAGCAACAACTTACAACAACTTCCAACTGACATACATAATGCCTGCGTCTGGCTCCGCCGTCTTCATGTACTTACAAATAATTCAGCTTGTACTCATTAAGGATTTGGTCATAAATGTAAACAGTACACGGAGTTTTATGATGATCATGCCGTCCTCTTCCTATGCCCATCTTCATCTTCGTCTCTTTCTTCTTCTCCTCTTCCTTCATATATACAACGGGAAAAGTGAGCCAAGCACATGTAATGATGATAAAAATCTAGGGAGAGGGAAGGAATAATCTCGAGTCCTAGTGACTATTCCACTTGTTGCTGTGGTAAATAATCGTAGCAGTGTAGGAAGGTCCCGTCAAAAATATTTACACATAGCGGTTGAATAATAGTGTAGAAAAGCACAACCAATTTCACCCCTTTCCTTCGCTTTCGCTAATATATTCAACGCTTGTTCAATTGAAGAATTCAATAAGTCTGACTGATTTTAGAACTGAATTCAAAACTTGTTATAATTATCGAGCGTGATTTTTATTTCTGAACCAATTCATTCATTTTGCCTTGAATTGGAAGGGCTATAGAGCTGTCGGAAATACTTTGCGCTGCCCAAAGAAACTCCAAAGCTCCTGTTACATTTGCCAACCCCAAGCCCATGAGAAAGTATGAGACTTACATATGTTTTATGAGCTTATCAAAATAAGTTGACACTTTTAACTGGCTGGTAATTTATTAGTGTGTGAATACTTAATTTTTTCCACCTGTAACGACTCTTTTGTCATTGCAAGAGCGCACTTCCTCCGGCTCACCCGTTTTCATCTTTGAAATATGATCCCAGCGTTGTGCATGGGCGTGTTATTGTTGTCGTTTGTGTGGGCCAAGGTGTAAAAGAGAGCCATTTGTGGGATTTTTTTTACATGAATCCCAGAGGAAAAGGGTAAAAAGAGCAAATATAATTTCCTTAACTCGGCTGAACATACTATACGCTCCTGATCCTTTGAATCTTCCAAGAATTTCAATATAATTTCCCCTCTTCCAACTTTTAATTCTCATTTGGTGAGCTGCAAAAAAAAGGCTGGAACTTGTCATGCAAGCAACAAGTTTAGCCTGCCTGGTTATCTGAATGGAAAAGTATGCGAGATGTTTTTTGTGTCCATTGAGTGAGAGAGAAACATGTAATCCAGACTTTCACATACTGAGGCCCATGTCAAAGATCAGTAGGGTTTGAAAAAAGGATTACCTACCCTTTTGTAGGTTACTGTAATGATGATACTATGAAAAAATGACTGCAGTAAGTAAGAATCCCTAATTCGTCATCTTTTCCCTCCGCTTCTGTTGAGTTGAAGGAGTTTTGAACCAGTTGAGCATGTTGTTAAAAAAAAATTCTTGAAGAGGAGACTTGTATTTTACAACTATAAGGGATGCTCACTAAATCTCTTACGTAGGAGCGGATGATCTACAGACATTCCATTTTATTTGACTATGTTCTCGGTGAAAACGTCAAGGTAAACTGGCTTCTCACTTGAACTTGACTTGGACCATCTTTGTGTAAATTATTATCTGCTTCTTATATGATTATTACGTCCTCCTCTCCCTCCCTCCTTTTCCACCATCTTCAACACATTCAACTTCCACTCCTATACCACATGATTCCTCCTCTGAAAGCCCGAAACAAGCCCTTAATTCTCCTGCCCTAAATTTCTAAAAAAGACCAGGAGCTAAAAACAAAAGAGGATTAGAACATGGTGTAAATAATCCTCTTCAGAAAATCCTATCCATCAGTATTCTCAACGATGCGTAGTAAGTGCCAAATAATGCTAAGGAATGTGAAGGTCAAAAATGACATTCTCATGTCCAGAATACGCAAATAAATTGCTCGAGGAAAGGGAGTCACATAGCGAGAGTAGGATGCTTGCACCGATGGGCTTGTCATCACAATGAGCTTTGTATGCTCACAGTGTGTAGGAGCATAAAAAACTTAATATCAATTGTCTTGTTATTCAATGTAAGTTGAGTTCAAATTAGTAGATGTCACCAGGTGATGAGGATGAGGAGGATCATAATGAAGTCATATGCTTGTACGTTCCGTGACTTGGTCCTCCTGGTCAAGAAAACAAAAAGTGTTTACAAACAAGTGCACACAGCACTACTATAGTCACCTTCATGCCCAATATAGGCTCTGTCATTTATTTGTGAAACTCTACAGTCATGTCCTTATGAATAATTCAACCATCTATGGAATATATTGGCATATGTATTGATATTGATTATAAAATCTATTGCCGTTCATTGCGTAAGAAAAACACTGGGGAAAGGATGAATCAGCTTAAGTTCATAATGCACCTGCTAATATTCATAGCTCCTTCTCGACACGAAGATGACAATGATGATGATCAAACCAGTCGTGTCTTAAGCTTCTGCAAGGATCTCTCCTCTTGTGTGTGCAATAATAGCGAACGAACATTGATGTGTAAATACATTGGAGCCTTATTTAATCGACCTTTTTCTTACCATGTTTACAGAAGGTTCAGGAGGAGAGAAAGGGCTCGCTGAGGAGGCGCGTTTGAAAAATAGCAAACAGCCGGTAAGTCTTGTAAATCTCAATTAATTCCTTTTGGTAATAGTTATTGATTGTAAGGCGTTGGTTGTGCATTTGGCAAGATGGGATTCAGAGCATTTTTCATTGCCTCCCATCATCACGAGAGGATATGAAAGGGGAAAAGTCTATCGACGTCTGTGCATTCTGCACACGCGTCTTGACAGTTTAATCCGACAGTATAAATGTTTTTTTTCTAATTTATAAATAGCGCATGGTATGTTGCTGCTGGCCTGAGTAAAAACAGATGCATGAGCTCTCCCTGCTCTCGAAGATAAACAGACAAGCCTTTTCGATTATTCCAACAACGTCCAAACTATAAATATTGCATTGTCTCATAGCCCCTTCTCTTAGTCAAGTTAAGGGTGAGACTACACCTCTTGGCGTGTGTGCATGTGCGGGAGTGTGAATGTGTATTATGTATCAGTTTACAATCACTTTTCCTTTTAGATCCCGCCGCCCTCCCGTATATCAATGCAGGGTGAATGTCGATAGCTGTAGCAATTGATGACTGAATTACAGTAAATTACACAATGACTTACAAACGGTAATTATTATTATTACGGCTGGACGGAGGCGCCATGTTTATGTGTTAAAATCGTTTGATCATTGAGAGGTGCCCCTGATCAATTATTTCATCAAGGAATGAAATGAGCATGTGAATGAGTGTAAGATATCACTGCTCACGTAACCAATGACTTTGCCAGATAATTTTAATGTTGATTTGCATTTTTAATAAACTCCAAGATGTGATGATGAGAAGGTTTCCCACTTTGCGCTCTCTCTTTCTTCTTATCAGCGGCCATAAAACTGACGGATTTTCTTCATATAATTTTATATGATGGTCTTCGTATGAGAATGGGAGCCGCTGTGAGTTGATTATGTGAGTGAGAGGATTATGACATCATTATATTGCAGCGATGATGGGGAGAGATATAAAGAAACGGCAAAGGAATGGATTCCGATTGAATCCCAAATAATGTCATTATCCTCATGGAATGTCAATTGGTCCTTCAGAAGGAGGATGAGGCTGATGCGGTGATGGTGAAAGCACTACTTGCTCAATTCATCAATGTCTCGTCTTCCTTTGTCATCAGGTTACACATCAGGAGGCCCTCAAGAAGTCAGAAGCCCCTTGGGGTCCATTCAGCTTCCTTTTCAACAGAAACATTGCATCTAGAACAGCCTTGGATGACTCTGTTCTCGAGGTAAGCAGTCCAATGTCTTAATCAACATCTAAAATTCTTGAAATTAACATTTTTTCAGCTGCAATTGAAATCTTAAATCAAGACCAACTTGCTATTATTTTGTAGAGGTGAATTGAGGTGAATTTCATACTTGTTTTGTCCACTCCTAAAATCATCAAAAGCAACAGGTGTCAGCCCCTCGTATAATATACCAAGTCGTCCAAGGATCTTGGAGTTCAAGTAGTTTGAGGCATATTCAAGTGAGATGTTAGTCGATTTAGGGTGCAGGCGGAATGTCATAAAATCAATCGCTCAAATAATTGTTATTACGGCATGCCAAATTAATATTAATATTATTTGTAATGTAGACTAATAACAGAATGATGGGGTGAAGAGACCAAGGATGAGAAGAGCAAACAAGATGATTAAATAATTTCTTGGCTTCGCACTCGTAGATACATAAGAAGCACGTAGTTAATACTTGTAACCGACGACAGACTGACATTTAATGTTCAACTGACAGTCCATCAAGGGGATTTCAATTTACACCCTAACGACCTGTCAGCTGCATCAGTCTCTGTAGCTTTTGAGGCGCAGTAAAGTTTTTAAAAATTACGAGCGGCAATGAACAATTTAATTTCCGGACAAACTGCAACATAAAACATGCCTTTATCTCCCTCCTTCTAACATGATTCTATCTATTCGCCGCATCTGTGTGTATTAAGTGGTTTTGGGAGAGGAGGTGGATTGATTGTGGTGGGAGTTGTGGACACAAGCTTTGTTGAATCTCTGCGAGAGATCACTTTTCATGAGTTATCTTAAAGGACATCAAGAGCATTTGAGTATGTGTATGAGCCCGAGGCAAGTTGTATTTTCAAGTTCAACTTTATTGAGCAGGATTTCATATGTTGACGTAGAGTGATGATGGGCAAGTTACCTAGTGGGTGGTAAAGAGAACAGAACCAATACAACGTCTAGGCCGTAGACGCACACTAATAGTCAAAGTAATTATTCCATACTGGTCTCATCACATTTTAAATTGCACTGTAGTGTACACTTACTTGTGCGCACTACAAGTCAAGTGGTCGCTACCAAAATCAAACCCCCTGAGTGAAATCTCTCACACGATCCTATAAAATGTACACCACTCACCATCACACAGTCAGTGTTCAATTGAAGCGGGCTATTAAGCCTTGGTTAAAGTGCTCTTTCAAGTCATTCATGAGAATGTAACTATTCCGGATTTTGATGGGAGATTGTTACATGCACATCCCTACACACTGGCTGAATGTTTATGCAAATAGACTGCGTCGTTGCTAATGGCCACTTGCTCTGTCTGACTTTTCAAAGGAAATGCATCAAGTCCTATCAATGTCTATACTCACGCACATACTACTAGCACACGATGAGAGTAAGGAGAACGGGCATGGATAAGCCACGTATTATTATCGTTGATAATTGGTACAGGAACTGTGAGAGCTAAGGATCCTTTTAGTTCCAGGCCGTTGGAATTTATGACGATAGATTGAATGTCCAGTGAAAGGAGAAATTGAATGGACAAGTAGTGCCTGACTGTAATATGTGTGTGTATGTGTGCGTGTGTGTGAGTTACAATAATCAAAGGCTGACAAGTATGTCACGTCTTACCTTGCCAGTGTGTGTGGCTGTGTCTGTCCACTTGAATGCAACGCACACGCCTGCTCAAGCAGATAAGGGTCATTTCAATCGCGTTTAGCTATGCAGGTCATCAGGTTGAGCTGTTGTTTATGAGCCAGTTGTCTGGCTTACTATTACGAGCACACACAGGCACTCTTTATCTCCCAAGCTGCTTTCACACTCACGTACTACTACTACACAATGCGCTGCCGCCGTCATAATCAGCGTCGACCTGTTCATTCATAAATACCTCGCTGATGCTCTTGGAGTGTTAAAACGACTCAAGTTGTCTCTCGTCATGTCAGTCTGTCGGAGCAAGGAGGAAATGTTACTTAAAGAAAAAGTGGCTTGTCAAAAAGGATAATGGCTTGCAAATATTCTATTTTTAAGGCATGAACAACCAAGTTAATGCTTCTGTGGAACACACTAAGTCACTCATCATTTTGCACATGCTCGCTAATACGACTGCTGCACTCACCATGTGTCATGATGACTGGGTCGGTTAAATGAGGAAAATGTGACGCATAGAGAGTGTTAATTGTAAAAGTCTATGGGAAAAATGCTAATTGAGCGGATTTTATTAACAAATTGTGGGTGTGAGTTTCATTCATATGTTGTAGTGTACACTTCATAAGTCACTGATTCACATGCAAACACTTACAAAAGGACCTTGGGCATCCAGTGTTGTTGTGGTCAGCGGGGGTTTACATATACTGTAAGGATTGGAACACAGCAGCATGTGTGCACATATGGTCGAGCCGATGGTTGATTGGAATGCTGCTGTTTCCTCACTTGACGACGAGAACGAAAACATTCACATGAATTTTTTGGCAAAGGACCCAACAGTTACAAGGTTTTCTGTACAAGCACACTAGCGCATTTCAAGTGAGAGAGACAGAGAGCCGTAAATTTTCATTTGAACATTTTCAAGCCAACTGCCACTTCCACCCTTGACTGACTGTGTCTTTCTCACACCATGCCTTGTGTCAAAAGACGTACACAAGAATTAGTTTTCCCTCTGTAGCGGATCAATGGTTTGGTTAATAACATTGAGGAAACGTGCTCAAACAAAGGCATATGCTAGCTGTTTGTACGACGGTCTGCCTCTAAATACAGTCAGTACAATGAGGTTTTACAGCAGCAATAAATTTTTCTCAGATGCTTTTGCGCTAATATAAAAAAAAATTGATTGAAATGACATTGGGTCATCACTCGAGCAGCCCAGTCACTTACTCATAGTAAAGGAGCAGCAATGATCTTTCTCTTTCATTCAGGTCGAGACCGTCACGACGTCAAATGCGCATTTAAATGTTCAATGAGACTTGATGAGAACAGACAGTAGTATTATGAGTATACATTACAGCACGCTCCAACCATGATAGGCATCCCAGTGGTTTAATTACTCCGCGGCTATAATAATAGTAAAGAAAAGAGGAACGTGCTGACGCAATTAAAATATTAGATGTATTTATTGCTTAATAATTTTATTTTCCGATCACATTAGTTTAATTAATGAGGATATGCTGAAATTGTTTAGTTGATGGGGCTGTTCGTGGTTGCAGCAGGTTATCCGAGGTAATTACCACCACACTGTGTACACATTCAAGTACATTCACACATAGGCGCATGTAAACACATAACGTAGTGTTCAATGAACCGCGCGACAGGTAATATAAACACGGCACATCTTCCTTCAGAATTTAGTTCAGCAGGACTTTTATATTCCACATGAATGAGAGAGCAGGTGGATTAAACTACGGAGACGAGTTCATTGATGAAAGCCGCTGCGCGTGAAACGTTACACTTTTTACGCATCTTACAACTGCATGCGGTCAAATGGTCACATCCACACGAAGGCAATGCAAGGTATGTCAACAAGAAGTTTGTAGGGACCTTGCATTGTAGTAATCTACCGTTAAATGCAACGAGCACCCAACCGGTAAGGTACTTGCGAGCATTCTACAGAATCTAATATGCATAAGAGAGACCGCAGCAAACCACAAACCCTCATTCTTACTGGTTTCACTAGCATGAATATGTCAACTATTTAGACTACTACCACACATTCTCTCCCCAAGGAATGAATGAAGAAAACGGAAGCGCAGAAGGACGTAAATGTTTACTTAAATACACGTATACGTACGTGTATCTTATAATACACACTTAGCCATTCCCCACTTCCCCTGTTAATTTCAGCCGAGCGAGCATAAAGCACAGGCATGCACATAACGACGTATAAACTATAACATTGAAAATGAGTTTTATTTTTCCCACATGTTTTGCACAGAGCCGTGGAGAGCCAAAGCCATTTTAATTTATAGCTCCGACCATGTGCCAGTATGTGGAAAAAGCTGAAAATAGCACTGCAAACACACACACAAAACAGCTCAACGTCACCATCCAAATTAGCTGTTCACTCAAAAAGAGAGTTGATTAAAATCCTTGCTTTTAAACCATTCACCCTCATTCTCATCTGTCTAATTCTCCCATGTGCAGCATAACCGTTGATTACCCACTTGAGCCCATAGGGAAACAGATAGAAAAAAAGGCAAAAAATCTCTGGCCAATTTTCTCTACGCATAGACAGACACGCATTCAAAACTTTGGTGAAGCCTACTTCAGTCACTCCCACATATATTTGCAATAGCTTGGCTCGGCTCGATGAAAAAACAAGATGGAGGGAATGTATTTGGGCTCCGTTGTGTGAGTATGAGTAACTTGAGGGTGACGGGAGATTAGTGTTTTTTTCCTGCTTCACTTATTCTCTCCAATCATTCAAAGGAAGTAGGCAACAATGAAGGGAGACCGGAAGGGTTGAACCCTGAAATTTACCAATATCTATTTTTGCTCTCGCTTCAAACTAAACTATCATCACGTGGCCATGCACATGCAAACATCCTGCATGGCACTGATAAAAGACAAATTATAGTTTATTTGCACACAGAAAAAGTTTAATTATTATGAAAGCTGGTTGCATTTTTATGTTTAAAACTCCTTCAAGTAAGACCAATTTTCCGATTCCCAGCTCGAAGTGGTAATTTTGGGTATGGGAATCTTAGTAAATTGCTAACGCCTTGGAGAACTTGGCAGTTCCGCGTTCCATGTGGTGCAAGTGTACAAGTATGCGCGTCCATAGGACACTTTGTAAGAACTTGGAGTATTAAGCAGGTGATCTGGAAAGCACTGATGCATTCGAAAGATAATAACGTGGTCATATTAACATACACATGCGACTGCGACAGCTTGTCATTGCATTGTTTCCTGTTGATGAGTAGCTGATTAGAAAATAAGATTTGCCTTAAACAGTCATACAGTTGTGTCATCGATGTAAATTCCTCCGAGGTGCTTTGCTTTTTGCAAAGGTTAAAAGTAAGAGGACCATGAAGTCATGCCAGTTGTGTGAAGTTATAGAGATCATTACTGCATGCGAAAATAATATCTTGGCGTGCATATGTGTTGCAGTGGATGGATAAAAGGGTGAAAAGGAATGGAGCAGTGAGAGAGAATGACTGTCACGAAGAGATTTAATGTCAGTCGGTCTCTTTTTCCCCACTAAAATTGTATGGTATTTACTGGAGTTTGTGTGAGCATTGAAAAAAAACGGCATATGACGAAAGGAGAGTTGCCCTTGTATGTGGAACCGTTTATGAATGTTGTTCTTGTTCCTTTCTTTGGGTGGTGACTCGTATATGATCTTGTGATCATGTTGATGATGATGCGGATGATAGTAACGTCGAACAGATCATACTGTTCTCACTTTAACTTGTATGTTGATGAAGTCAGAGAGTTTTTGAGTGTCTGAAGGACAGCGAGGATGATGATGAGGGAAGGAAACCTGCAATCAAACATATAGATAGTGCGTGCTTACTTGCTTATTATAGCTCATTATTGTTGTTATATCTGATGCGAAAAATGGGAAGGATTCTCAAAGAACAAAAGCAAGGGTCTTGATTTTAACTGACTAGACTTGTGTGGGTGAACATTATTATTGACCAAGGTCATTTTTTTCCTCTCTCCAGGAGCCGCAGGTCTGTACTGTGGCTATCAAGGGTCACGATTTCACTGGTCTGGGCTTCAACATTTGCGGGAATATGCGAGATGGGATCTTCGTGAAGGATGTAATGCAACGGGGGCCGGCTGCTGAGTCAAAATGCATCCTTCCAGGTATTTTGTTGTTGTTGCTTTGTGCAATAAAATTTGCCAGTTCTATACATCGCTTTTTGTAATGCATATTGAGAGAATTACGTAGTAGTTATGATCTCATTTTCTTCTTTCGCCTCTATCTCTCTGGTCATGATTAAGGGGAAAGGCTTGCCTTCTCTCTCGTCCTACAAGGCTGTCTTGTGGGTTTGCTTTGCATCCACACATGTATAATTGCGATGATTATGGCTGTTTTTATTATAACCCCTTGTTCCTTTTTCTGCATACCATAGGTGACCAGATAACGGCTATGACGGTATCCTTTAAACACATGGTACTGGAAGATGCGATCACACTGCTCAGCTACGCTTCTCCCTATGAAGTTAACCTGGAGATGCTGAGACTGTCTGACAAAGTATTGCCTCACAAAGGAATTCACGTGTCAACTAGCCCAGTGTCAGTTCAGACGTCGTCCTCGTCACAAGTCACTCCAGCCCTTCCTACTTGTGAAAGGGTGTGTCATCCATTCTTCAAGAGTCAATCAATAGACGATTTGAGAAAGGTATGCTTTCTATACCACATATGTGTTGTTGTTGTTATTGAGTTGCTGTGTGTGTGTGAAAAATTCCCGTTTAATATTTTTAATTACACAGTCTGACAAGTTTAATAGCAGCGTTCAATGTGTAATTCGCCTTATAGACGTCAGTGTGGGTATATTTCCTACGGCTAAATCTTTGTAATTTGATCACTCAGTTGAGTAAGTCTGTGAGCATCAGCTGGTGCTTATATGCGTAGGAACTATCTGCCGAAGAACAAGAAGAGGATACAGCGGAAAGATAGCTTATTCACCAGTGAAGTGTGCTGCTGTGTTTGTATGTGAGTAAAAGCTTTGGGTGCAAGCTAAAGATTTTTGTCTTGGATTTTTAATGAGTAGCTCCGTTTCTAAATATAACTGCCTCACATCTCCCTCTCCTTCACACACATATTAGTCACGTACGTAGGGAATCTCTCAATCACTTTAATTATTAACTCCAAATGCTACGGTCTCATTGCTTTTATACGGCTGTATAATAGTTTTCCTCCCTGTGTGTGCGCGCTTGTGTCTGCAAATTCCAAAGAGTCCGATACCGTTAGAATTAGTGTGTATAGTTGTGCTTAACGTCAAGTGTGATTGTTATAGTGCCGTATTTATATTTTGTACGCCTCTTCTTCTTTTAAGTAAGATGATGATTCCTCTCGTCTCCCACTGTCTTTGTATTGTCTCACATTAGGCAGGTACTTTTTTTCCTCTGGTATTCTACTCAGTGGCCATTGAGAAATCCCTTTGAATGATTAGTGAAAAGGCGTATAATACATTTCTATGTAAGTTGATAACGGGGAAATTTGATACTGAAGTGTAATTACTTGTGCACCGACAGCAGCCGACTCATCAAATCTCTTTGCTCCCCTAAACGTTCCATTGCACCGGCATCTCATAGTGCTATTATTATTGCAGTAGCTTACTTATTACAGTAAATGAATTTCACTTTAAATCAATTGTTTTTCTATACTTTTGAAATGTAAGCGAAATATGCCGCCGCTCGTATGTTCACTAAATTTATTTAAAGGGAACATGTGAATGGTTCATTTGTTACGTTGAATGTCGAAACCGTAAATAATTCCAGTCATTTATTGCATCAAATCTTCGTCACCGTTTCTTCCTGTCCTGACTGATTTGCACAGCTGCAGCCACTAACAAGTATATACAGTGCAGCGTGGAGGAGGAATGTCGGCGTCAGGTTACTCAAGTGGGAAATGGAGGAGGAGGACGGATAGAATATGATGGGGCGATTACACATTGAAGTGTTGCTTTTACGAGGATGTGGTATAAGATGGGATGTGGATGTTTACTGGGATTTATTTGAATGATCATGTTATTATTTGCCTCTCATTCAGGTGGGCAAGGAGCATTTGGACTTGAAAGTGGGCCGTAGTAAAAAGAAGCGGCTGAATGGAGTCAAAGGAGGAGAGTCAACGACAGTGTTGTACACATCAGAGATACGCTCTCCTTCAGCCAATGTAAATGAGCTGAAACTTGCCAAGGAGCCAACAAGAGTAACAATTGATGAGACTGATTCTTCAATCAAAGTGACTGGAGTGAAACCTGAAATCATGCCGCGATTCAAGGGGAAGAAGAGTTCAAAGACTTCGTCCAAGTCTTCCTCACCGGTGGAAGCCATATCTCCAGTGATAAAGATGAACTATGAAGGAGCAGGCAGCTCCTCTGCTGTACTGGATGTGCAAGAGTCTGTAGAAATGAAAGGGGCCAAGCCTAATGTGACTGTGGAGACTCAGTTGAGTCCAGACTCTGTTGATATCTCTGGTCCTAAAGGACCCCATGTGCACATTGACATTGACAGTAGTCCACAAATTAAAAAGCCTGATCGTCAGAAGAAGAAGAGTGGTAGTGGTGATGGTGGTGGAGATTCCAGTAGAAAGTTTGGCATCCGAGTTCCTGATATCAGCCTCAATTGCGCCAGTGGTAAAAAAGGCAACAAAGATGAGGAGTACAAGAAGGCAGGTGAAGCCCCAGGTGAACGGGTTGAGATGGATGTTAAATTACCTCAAGTCAGCGGCGGCGGTGACCTTGATATTGATGTGAGCAAGCCGTCCATCCAAGTTGAAGGAGATGCACTGCCACCGGCATCACCAAGAACAAAGAAGCAAGGCGGTGGCGGCTTTCATATCAAACTACCCAAATTTGGCACAAGTAGCAAGCACGGCGATGTCGACGCTGAAGCCGGCATTGAGGCTGGTGACTTGAAGGGGCAGTTGCCGTCGGTCGAGATGAAAATGGAAAAACCACAAGTAAATGTTCAAGTTCCTCAAGTCAAAACAAGGAAAGGGAAGGCTAAAGTCTCTGTAGACAAGCCGGATGTGTCTCTTGAATTACCCGAAGTTGAAATTCCTGATGTTGAACTCAAGATTGATGGCCCTGATGCCGACCTAAGTCTACCGAGTCTTTCATTAGAAGGGGATACTTCCGTAGAAGGACCAGAGGTCTCCCTGAAAGGACCCAAAGTTTCCACTGGAGGCAAAGGTGGTTTCCATCTTTCATCATTATTCAAAGGAAAAGGCAAAGGAAAGGGAGACATTGAGACGGGAGACGTGAGAATCGAAGGCGAATTACCTCAAGTTCAGATGGAAGGAGAGATTAAACCACCTAAAATCAAGGTCAAGAAAGGCAAAACCCCTAAAATTGATGTTAAAGCATCAGCCGAACTACCAGAAGTTGATATCAAATCCCCCAAAATCAAAGTAGAGGGAGAAGCACCTGACGTAGACTTGCGATTGGGCAAGTTTGACGTGAAAGCAGATGTACCTGAAGTTGATATCAGAGGGAAAATGGAAGGAGAGCTTCCTGATGTTGATGTGCAGAGAGGTGGGAAGCTTTCTGGGTTCTCACTCAAAGGAAAGCTACCTCATGTTGACATGAAGATGCCCAGTTTTTCACTCAAAGGCAAAGGAGATTTACCTGAAGGTGAAATTTCCATGGAGGGAGAACTACCAAGTGCCAAAATCAAGGGCCCCAAAGTTCCATCAGTTGATACTAATGTCCAATTACCGCAAGTATCTATGGAAGGTCCTAATGTCTCTATTGATGGCAAAGCGCCGAGTGTTGATATTAAAATGCCTAGAGCATCCATCCAAGGGCCTTCTGTTGATCCTGTGGAACTAAGCATGAAGAGACCAACAATCCCAAATGTCGACATGGAAGTAAATGTCAGCGCGGATGCTCCTGATGTCAATGTCAATTTACCAGAGGGAAAGAAAGGATTTAAATTACCTGGATTCTCAATGAAAAGTCCCAAAATGCCAAAAATCTCACTCAAAGGACACAAAGGCAGTGTGGATATGCCTCATGCGCCAGAAGTCTCAATTGAAGGTAATGTGCCTGGAGTTTCAATGAAAGGAGAGCTCCCTAGTATTGAGGTGAAAGGCCCGTCTATGGGTATCAGCGCTGCTGATGTTGATCTGAAAGGACCGAAAGTTGACGTCGATGTCTCAGCCCCCAAGTTGGACGTTGATATTACTGATGTAGAACTCCCCGAAGCGGAGCTGAAGAAAAAAGGCTTTAAAATGCCAGGATTCAACATCAAGGGAAAGATGCCTGAGATGCATATGCCCGACGTTAACTTGCCGAGCTTCTCTCTTAAAGGAAAAGGACCAGATGCTGAGATTCCGGACTTATCAATTGAAGGGAAGCTACCTCACGGTTCTATTGATGTCAAGGGACCATCAGTTGACATCAAGGCACCTTCGCTTGACATTGAAGCACCAGAAGTTGACATAAAAGGACCAAAACTACCGGAAGGAAACATTGAAATTGATGCTGATATTGATATTGAAGGCAAGAAAAAGGGCTTCAAGTTCCCCGGATTCGGACTCAAGGGCAAAGTCAAGGGTCCAAAGGTGGACGTTGACATGCCAGATGTTTCATTGGAAGGGAAAGTTCCTCAAGTTGATGTAAACCTGCCTGATGTAAATGTGAAAGCACCATCAGTTGACATTAAAAGCCCTGAAATCGACATTAAAGGACCTAAGCTCGATATTAATATGCCAGACGTGGACATAGACATGCCCGAAGCTTCTTTGGAAGGAGAGCTGCCTGATGTCGAACTCAAGAAGAAGGGATTCAAATTCCCTGGTTTTGGTTTCAAGGGTAAAACACCAAAAGTCAAGGGCCCAAAGGTTGACATTGACCTTCCTGATGCCCCCGACATTAGCATTTCAGCAGAATTGCCCAAAGTAAAAGGAAAGGCACCAAAGATTCCAGATGTGAAAGGAAGTATGGATATTAATATTCCTTCAGTTGACATCAAGACACCCGAAGTGAATGTAAACATGCCGGAGGTTGACATCAAGGGTCCTAAAGTTGACGTAGAGGTACCGAAGGTGGATGTCGATATAGAGATGCCAGAAATCGAGGGACCAGAAGTTTCTATTGAGGGCAAAAAGAAGGGCTTTAAAATGCCTGGATTTGGATTCAAGGGGAAGACGCCGGATGTGAAGATGCCTAATATATCAATGAAAGGACCAAAAATAGAAGGCGAACTCCCTGACGTTAGCTTGGACGTTACAGGGCCAAAGATTAAAGGGAAGGCACCGAAGATTCCCGACGTGTCTCTTAAGGGACCTTCAATGGACATAGATACTCCTGATGTAAATGTAAAAGCTCCCTCTTTGGATATCAATCTTCCTGATGTGGATATCAAAGGACCTAAGGTTGACGTGGATATTCCCGATGTCAACGTTGACATGCCTCACGTATCGGTGGAGGGAGAGCTACCTGATGTACAGAAGAAAGGCTTGAAATTTCCCGGATTTTCCTTGAAGGGAAAATTACCGGATGTGAAAATGCCAAGTTTATCAGCTAAAGGAAGCGGTCCGAAGGTGGATGTTGATCTCCCAGATGTCTCTATCGAAGGCAAAGCTCCTGAGTTGGACATCAAAGGACCAAATGTATCAATTGAAGGTAATCTTAAAGGTCCACAGCTTGACATCGGTACCCCTAAATTGGACGTGGACATGCCTTCTATGAGTGCTAACGTGAACATTCCCGACGTTGAGATGCCTAATGTGTCCATTGAAGGCGACATCCCAGATGTAGAGCTGAAGAAGAAGGGATTCAAGATGCCTGGTTTCAACTTCAAGGGCAAGATGCCAGAAATGCACATGCCGCACTTCTCCATGAAAGGCAAGGGACCCAAAATTGATTTGGAGGGACCTGATATGCCCGACGTTTCTGTCGAAGGAAAGTTACCTGATGCTTCGATTGACGTGAAAGCACCCAAGGTTTCCATTGAAGGTGAACTTCCTGACATAAATGTGAATGCGCCAAATGTAAACATCGACATGCCATCAGTAGATGTTAAGGGACCGTCAGTGGATGTTGATCTTCCTGAGGCGGAGCTTAAGAAAAAAGGATTCAAGATGCCTGGATTTAATATGAAGGGGAAAATGCCAGAGATGCACATGCCGCACTTCTCTATGAAGGGCAAAGGACCCAAGGTCGACATTGAAGGC
>JAQIWI010001143.1:0-18699 GCA_034698825.1 Deuterosminthurus bicinctus | reverse complement strand
CTCCGAACCCTCCGGGATTCATTCCATCTACCGCCATCTTTTTATTCCACCCTAAATTACACCATTACTTCCATAGAATCATAAGGGAAGCTCACAGGGAAGCTGCCGATCATGAAAAACAACTTAGTAAGCTACATATTCCATTATAACCATTCTCTGAAAAAAACTATCAAAATATCCTTTCATACCTCCATCCACATACCCTGACAACGCAAATTCAACTCATGACTCGAACCTACAACAATAAAATCAAGACGTCTTACAAACATCACTATCAAACACACCCAAACATTCGCCGAAAGGAAATTAAACCCAGAACTCAGACCGCAAAAGGACCCGCGGCTTCATAGACATCACAAACGAAACCTCGAACTGCTCTGCTAAACTAGTTTAAGAAAGCATCTGTATCTACTTCCTTGACTGAGAATTTTCGGGAATGGCACTGACTTCCCCAGGAAGTTATGTTTATTCCAAAGTTATCCTACTGGTCTATTCCAGCTAGTAACCTTCAACACTCAATCTGCCGGTTCTGAGACCTAGTGCCACCGTCTTGGAAACGTCTGCTTTTCCCATTTTTGTGACCAACTTTCCTATGGCCCGCTTGTTCCTCGCCCTGCCCATAAAATATTACATGTAACAGTACAGTCCGTCATCTCCTATTTTTAGAACAACCAAACGGGAAAAACGGTCGGATTATGATTATATTGTAGCTCCCCAGTTTTCTTCAAATGGAATCACGCTATATAATCTCGTAGTAAGTGCTAAAGAACAGCAGACGACTTCAAGCAAGCTAGATGCTTTAGTGTATTTAATCCAGAGAAGTAGTTTAATCATCAATTTATGATGTAAGTCACCATCTCACTCTTAGTTTTCTCCATAAATTGTACTGTGAAGCCCAGAAAGCGAATTTGCAGTAAGTTCTAAGCAGAATTGTACAAACTAGCGAGCCTGGCGTCCTACGGACGCCTGAATCTCACAAACTCGGTCAAACTACTACATTCCTCCTAGACGATTGCGTACCATCAACGCCCGTTATTTTACATCAAGATGTGTATATACTTCATTCTTATGACTAACACTGCGTACTCTTATAGCTTATTCGGCATGTTTCACCTGGTGTCCTTCTCTAAGATGGCCCATGTGATTTGCTCAAACGTGGCCCCAGTAAACTATAAAAAATTTGTCCCGGTCCCGGTATTTTCCTCAAAGTTCGCCCTGGTCGCTCAGTATAACTTGGTTCTTAAGTAACTCCAAATTGATCCAGGGCACTTTAATTTGACTCCGGTAACTCACCCTTATTTTGCGCCAGTAACCATTGTATAATGGCTCCGGGCAGTAACTCCAATTGGGCCGAGGTAACGCCAATTTGATAGTTAGCTATAAAGTCGCTTCGATAGGAAGCGCTACCTTGAAACCAAGAGTTAGCTGTAAAGTCACTTTAGTAGTAAGGTCTTGCTCAGGCCTGGGAGCAAGCTGTAAGTTGTCCCGGTAGTCAACTTTAATTTCGTCCTGATAGTTAGCTCAAACGTACGCGCGACACACATATTGTGTTCTATTTTGCGCTACTCCGGGATCATTTTGATAAACCACATGGTCCAACCCTGCAGTTGCCATCGATTGGCATGTGTATTTACCGAAGTATGTCAAATATGGTCCATGGCGTTTAGGAGGACTCACACGAAGCAAGCGAGCATTTTGAGGTTTCACATGATTTTTAAGGTCAAAACGGCCAAAAGTGACCACTGCACTGCCATGTCAACATGTCCGGCATGCCTTTTTCAGGTTTAATTTTCAACGTTAGATTTGACCTCAGAATGATCTTTCGAGTAAAATGATGGGTCACACGACCCCATTGTCACGAAAATGTGGGACAAACCGACATATTTAAACTTTAACCCGGATTTCGGAGCCATTCCAACCCAAAATTCGAGTTCTAACATAGCCATTGCTACTTGCCAGTTACTTAGCTTTCGAATGGTATACTTCGCTTGAATATCAGTCATCAATTTTAGGAGTAGATGGCCTCAATACAAACTCAAAGTCTCAAAATGATGGAAAAACAAATTAGTTTTCCATTCAATCAAAAGTTTGAAGCTGTTCCAGTCGGAATTTCAAAACATTAAGCCTAACTACAGTCCAGCAACTCTTTGGCTTTCGAATGAGGTACTACAGATAAAATCGGTCCAATAGTGTAGGAGGAGATAGATGGCAATTGAAAAAAGTGAGACGCTGATTATAGTGTTGATACAGACATCCACAAGTAAGGTTATCTGCTTAGTTTGCATTATTTCCAATTTCACTAAGACTTTTGTCGGGAAAAGACAGATCCGTTCTGTTGCGGATCAGATATGAGTTAGAAGGACAAGTATATAATAGCATTTAAGATATCGATATCAGAAACAAGGATGGACCCCCTAACGCACTCATTGCATCCTCGCTTTGCATATTATATCAATCAAAAAGTTCATACTTCTTGTCAGCATCAGCAACCACCATGGTTCTGATACACAATTATTGCGCCTTAGAGTGATTCCGGATTGAAACTTATGGCTTCTCGCTTTGGGTTTTTTGATTCAGGCTTCACGATATTATTGATAGTCACATGAACTGTGTATCAAAAATGCTCAAAATACAATATAACAAATATACAGAAAATATGAATGCATTCTAAGGACCATCTTGCCGAACGGCTTCATGAACAGTACATACTAGGTTTGTACTACAATTTTTTCCCAATATTATTTGAATTTGCGTGTGGCCCGTGGGGAAGGCGCATTGTTAGGCTAGCAAACCTGGAACTGTCGTGTCATTTTATCGCAATTTATACTTTTGACGTCCGCTAATAACATGGAGTCTTAATCATATTAATATCTGCGTCCATCATCCATCACGTTCATCATAATAGTGATGCGTCCATCGTGCAATTTGATGGACGAAAATCCATCGTCCATCGCATCCATCATCCATTAAATTAGTGTGGGATCCATCATCCATCGCATCCATCACGTCCATTAAATTAGTGAGACCCACCCAGTACTACAGGTAGAAATCCTGCATGTCATACGAAAAAACATTTGAAAGGATTTGAACATTTGCAAGAACAAATAAAACTGCTGGTAGTTACTAACTGGATGTGTAATACTCACAGGCTAAACATAAACTTTAATATCGCCAGTATTCACAAAAAAAACAAACGTTTCTAATTTAAAGTAAGGAGCACCAGATGGATACGCTCATACTACGACATCAAAACCAAAACGTCATTTCACCGCATGGTGACGTTATGGCTAAAGCGAACTTAACTTGGATTTGGTCAGGTCAGAATTTGAATGAGAGCTTGAGAACGTTGTTGTGGTAAGAATTGTCAGCTGTTGTTTGTTTCCAACAGGCTATGGATGAGAAATCTTTAACCGAGGAATATTCTAGTACTTTCCTTGATTTTTGCATTCGAATAAAGTCTTAAGAATTAGTTTGGCACAAAACAAAACACGGAATTTTGCTGCAATCAGTTTAATTACAAGAGAGGCCAGGCTAAATCGCTTCCCCATCCTCACTCTGTAGTGGAGTTAGTTGGTTTACCTGCACAATTGAATCAATGAAACTAACGTGAAGCGGTGAAGCTGAAAGAAAGAAAAGCCCAGAGAGTAGAAAATAGACGAAACATTTCTGATAGCCAGGAAATTTTACTATGCACTGCTGTTAAACAAAGGAATATTTTGTGAGTAAATACTTGCTGACAAGTCGTTATAGCAACAGCCTACAAATGTTTGTAGTTTGACGCTAAACGAAATTTCACTTCTTACTTGGCATGCGTCGTGGTTTTGAGGACGTTTTCATCAATCTAGTGAAAAATCCAATACGCCACCTGCAGAATAGCTGAGCGGCGTCAAAATGTATCAAATTCGCCGTTGCTCGATCCTCACTGCAAAAAGGAATCTTCAACTGACAGATATTTCGGACGCTTCCAGTGAAAATGGACGCTTTCTTTAAAGCCATGTGCGGACGCTAAATTTTGCGTAATGTTAAGGCATAGGCGCGAATTTAGCGTCCGCACATGGCTTTAAAGAAAGCGTCCATTTTCACTTGAAGCGTCCGAAATATCTGTCAGTTGAAGATTCCTTTTTGCAGTGCTATGTAGAATTTTAGCAGAATATGGTATTTCTGTATATCTGGAAGTGATACTATTGTCCTTAATTGACGTACCAACCAATGCAATGCAATACAGTACCCTTTTCTATGACTGTGCCAAGTTTCACGTGTGTATGTTCAAGGGTTGTCGAGTTATTACAACAAACCTAATCCATGGCAACAACCAAGAATAAAAGTCCACATTGGGAAAACCCTTACGGTTTGCAATGTGGTGTCTTGCGTCAATCAACCTACTGTGACACCTTCCTTCGGCGCGCTTGAATCCATGACGACAAATAAAATAAACTCAAGCCTTAGTTCACAGCTCCCACCGACTTGACAAATATTTGCCGACAATTTTAAATAAACTCGTGTAGACTTTTGGCCGGTAAACGTATGTGACCGCACATGTAAAATGCAAAAAAAAATATTATTTACAGAAATTTTAAAAAACTAATACAATAAAATTTATGAAACTCATTAAATAAAATGCATATTTAACCAAAAAATATGCAAAATTGATTAAATAAGACTCCGAATTATTTCAAATGTCATTATTATTATTTATCTTAATCTTAATTATCTCCGAAACCTCCAAATATTTTCTAAATATCATTTAAAATATTAATTTAATAAAATTTGAAAATAAATCTACTATGTATTTACGAAATTTTCTTTTTGGAAACGAGCTATCTTCTCCTAGACCCCTTGACCGATTTCAATGTGCAGTACACCATTCAAAAGCTAAATAAATGGCGCTCCCTACTGGCTACATGAGCATTCGAATTTCGGGCCCATGTTGTCAAACGTGGGCAGATGGGATCGTACAGACACATTCCCCTGGAGACAGAAACGACAGGAGTTACCAAAACAGTAGAGCATGATTACATCCGACCGATTTCTCCAGGAGATTTGTCAAGTTTGAGTTGGGTCGAAACGCATCTAGTAAATCTTAATTAATTGTTTGTAAGTGCAAATTGTCATGTGTCAATACTCAATACAATAGTCACTTCTTGACGAACTTCTCTATACTGACCCATCAGTACTACATACTACATCAAACAAAAAACCCCAATACTGTAGTTTCAGAATCGCTACCAACTACTCTGTAGCTACTAAATTTTTGAAGTTTTTCCGTTTTAAAATTGTAAAGTCTTCTCTGGCCCACATTATTATTAATCAGCACACGGCATAGATGTACTAGAAAAAAGAAAAGCCATTGCATTTAGTGCAGCGCAGAGAGAGTAGTGTCAGAAGCTATACAAACCGAAGAGTAACAATGCTCCACTGACCCAAATGCACAGTGTTTTTACTCTTTCACACATTAATTAAGATCCATACCGGTTTCCATTTTAATTATCAGAGCTATTGCACTTAAATTAACTTTGCTGGAATTCCTGGAAACTGCCGGAAATCATTAAATTGTAGTTTTTCAGAATAAATGAGCAATTTTTGTCACGACAAGGTTACAGCGTCCTGGCCCTGGCCCGAGCAAAGGTCAATGAAGTTTCTGACTTGAAGTGAACAATGGGAAAACGTTGGTGGGTAGACTGCAATAAAGTCTTTCCCTTATTAAAACAACTTGCACCGGATACACCGCTCGGTTGGCTCACCTCAATCACTCAATATAATTAAGATTCACACTTCTCACAACTGGTGGGGAAGATTAGGTGCACAGGGCAGCTGAGTTAGCAATTATACAGCAGGATCCGGTTATGCTCTCCAATGTTGAAAGGAAACCCCGCGTGTTTTTCTGCTGTAAAATTCAAGTCTTGTCTGCCTGGCATATGCGAGAACATCCCTTGCTCTCAGCATAAAAAATTAACTTCATCTGCAAATGAAAATATGCAAAACATATCCATCTCTGTCCCCAGCGAATGCTCCCGAACTGACGATAGATGAGAACTATTGACCTAACTACTATCGCTAGGTTGTAATAATTTAACTGCCGTTTATTTAACGATTTATGTATAAGCTGAATATGAGGAAACTTCGTGTGAGCGACATGTGAATTTCTAGTACTAAGTTGTTTTAGTAGTTATGGCATTCGTTAAGAACTTAATTATGATGGGTGGACAAGACGTTCATTACACGTTGATCTCAACAGGAAAACTCGGGCTTCCTTTCCAGTTTCAAGGTGAAATAAAAGACGGGAACGTCCTAGTATAAATCCATCCAGAACCAGCATTAGTTCACAGTTGCTACTTGGCCCTACAGTCAAACACAACAGAAATTCAACATGAGTTCAGCATTATTGCATAAACTTGTGACCGTACGACCCTCGTCGATTAACGTAAGTCTAACTTGAAAATTTTTGAAATTTATCATAACGGTCACCGGCTTTCAAATTTTCAGGCGATGATGCTGCATCATCCTTGTTCAAGATGGTCTAGTTCCACTACTGTTTCCAACGAGATCACAGTAGATCCAGCCGTACTTGAGCGCTACGATGGCTCTATTGTCATTAGTGGCATCTCCGGTAGATTTCCATCCGCTTCCAACAACAAAGAATTGATTGACAAGTTGCTGAATGGAGAGGAGCTGACATCGGAAACAACAACACGCCATGCAAATGAGCTCATTCCGGCCCGATTTGGCTTTCTACATTGTTTGGATAAGTTTGATGCGAATTTCTTCGGTTTAACTCCACGACAGGCCCACCAATTGGATCCACAAATGAGGTTGTTAATGGAGGCTGCTTTTGAGGCTATTATTGATGCCGGTAAGACACTAAATTACTAACTGACGCAAACACATCTTGTTGTCTTCCATTCCATTCTGTTATGTTGTTGGCAGGATTAAGTCCTACAGGAATGCGTGGAAGTCGTACAGCTGTGTTTAGTGGAGCTTATGGTGGCGAAACGTTGCCTTACACTTTCTTTAGAACCAACCACGACGACGCCGGTTACCTGGGGCTCACCTCCATGAGCTTCATGATCCCTGCAAGAGTGGCATTTGCCTTAGATTTGCAAGGACCATCGTCGCATGTGAGCAGCGCATGTTCGTCTAGTTTTACTGCTTTAGAAGCTGCGGTAACTAGCATCATGCTGGGCAAATGTGACGCTGCAATCGTCACAGGCAGCACTTTACATCTGGACCCACAGTATCATTATGATATCGTTACATTGGGTGCACTGGCAATGGATGGACGAAGCAAGACTTTCGATGAGGCTGGTAATAGTCTACTGAGTATTTCAATTTGAGTCAAATCAAATCTCTAATAATGTACGTATTGTAACGTTAAATACATTCAGCTGATGGATTTGTCCGATCTGAGGCTGCAGTAGCGATGCTTATCCAAAAAGAGAAGGACGCCAAGAGGAACTATGCTAAAATCCTGAACATTAGATCAAGAACAGACGGTTTTAAGCATGAAGGAATAATGTTTCCAAGCACAAAGTCTCAGGAGATATTGCTCAAAGAATCTTACGCTCAGATTGGTATGGACCCTGCGGATGTTTCCTACTTGGAGGCACACGGAACTGGAACACCTTCTGGTGATCCCGAAGAACTCCAAGCTGTGCACAATACATTCTGTAAAGACAAGAAAAGGAAGAAACCCTTGCTCATAGGGTCAGTTAAGACTAACGTAGGACACACTGAAGGTGCTGCGGGGCTGTCTAGCATTGCTAAAGTCATAGGGACCATTCAGATGGGAATCGTGCCGAAAAATTTGTGGTTCAAGAAGCCAAAGGCTGAAGTGGAACATTTATTTGACGGGTCTATTGAGGTAAGTACTTATTGAAGAATCAACCAAAAAACAAGCTATACGCTGTACTCGAAAAAGCTAAAAACGTTTACAATGATAAAATTTAACACTCTGTTGACATTGAAGGTAGTGACGGAGCCAACACCATTCGACGGTGGAATTGTTGGCATCAGTTCATTTGGTATCGGCGGTACCAACTACCACTTGATTCTCGAGCCAGGTCCCACAATTGAAAAGCCTCCGCACCACGAGCTCCCGATTCTCATCCCATTCTCTGGTCGATCAACAGGACAAGTCGAAGAGTCGATCAAAGAAGCAGCACTATCCGCCCAAAATCCTGAGTTTGCATACCTCCTTCACAGTGCCTTTCAAAGGGACATTTCTGGTCATTCCTACCGTGGATATGGTCTGCTGAAACCTGGCGAAACTGATCCTACTGTTACAGTTCAGAACTGCGACTCAAGCATTAAACCTGTGTGGGTCATATTTCCTGGCATGGGTTCCCAATGGAATGAGATGGGTAAGGATCTCATGAAGATTGGACCCTTTGCCGAGTCCATCAATCGCTCCAGGGCAACTCTGAAGAACCTTGGTATTGATCTTGACGCGCTTCTGAAGCCGGGAAACGAAGCGATCTTTAACGACATACATATGGCCGTCTTGTCAATCACCACTATGCAGATGGCTCTCTACGACACAATCATGGAGCTGGATCTGACCCCTGAGGGCTTCATCGGTCACTCGACAGGAGAGTTCCTCTGCGCATATGCGGATGGCTGCTTTACAGCAGAAGAAACACTTCTGGTGACAGACGCACGTGGTCGAGCTTTCAAGGAGTCACAAAGAGTCGTCGGAGGAATGGCTTCCGTGGGTTTGTCGTGGGCCGAAGTCAAGGAGCAATTGCCAACAGATTTGGAACTCGCTTGTCACAATGCAGCCAACAACGTGACCGTCTCAGGCCCAGCAGATTCAGTCACAAAGTTTGTAGAAGAGCTGAAGGAGAAAAAACAATTTGTGACTGTTGTCAACTCATGTGGCATTGCAGCCCACAGTAGACATGTCCAAGATGCAGCAGATCTGCTCAAGAAATACACGGCGGACATTATCAAAGGGGATCGCGCCAGAACTTCACGCTGGATTAGCACGTCGATTCCAGAGGCCGAATGGGACTCTGCCGTGGCCAAATTTGCTTCGCCGGAATACTTTGACAATAATCTACGAGCACCGGTCTTGTTTTACGAGGCACTGCAGCACGTTCCATCAAAGTCGCTTGTTGTTGAAGTCTCACCAAAAGGATTTTTCCAGGCCCTCCTCAAAGACACAGTCCCAAACGACTGCGTCCATGTGGCACCAATGACGTTTAAAGCAGAAAACAAGCTGGATCACTTCTTTCAGTCCGTTGGTCAAATGTATACGTCAGGCGTGGATGTCAAGATGGACAAACTGTACCCTGGAGTGACATTACCAGTCTCATCTAACACGCCCTCCTTGGCTCATCTTGTCAAATGGGACCACGAAGCTTCTTGGAAGACAAGTGTTTTTCCGTATCCGAGGGTAAGGGTTGGCTCTTTGCAGCATCTGCGATTTCATAAAATGTAACTTTCACTTTGTTCTGTAGAGAACTTGTAAGCTTGTCTATAGTGTGCAAATTTTATATTATCAGGACGCAGGAGCTGAAGTCAAAATAAATCTTGAAAACCCTCGGTTTGCACCGTTCAGAGGGCACAAGATAGAAAACCGAGTTATATTTCCTGCTACTGGTTACCTTGGATTCATATGGGGGCAATTTTCATACGATTGTGGCTTGTCTTATGAGAACACTCCCGTTGTCTTCACGAACGTCACATTCCGACGTGCCACTGTCTTACAAGAAAATCAGACAACAACTTTATTTTTCGAAGTCAACTGTGTAAATGGTAGCTTCCAGATTCAAAATGAAGGCGACATTGTTGTCAGTGGGAAAATTGAGCGGCTTCCAGAAGGGACTTGCTTTTCACCTGAAATTCCAGACGTGCCAACGTCAGAGTATCCAAGCTTGAATAAATCAGACGTTTACAAGGAGTTCAAACTGCGTGGGTACAACTACACTGGCGTCTTTCAAGGGATCGAGGAGATTGATAATGAAGGTAAACTTCTCTTACCATACCAGGCTTTGTTTGGAGTTGAACGTGAGCACCAGGAAGATTCATGTTTTACAGGGCGATGGGCTTACGTTTCTTGGACTGGGAATTGGGCAAGTTTCCTAGACGCAGTTCTTCAAACGACTGTTTTATCAACTTTGTCAAGGAGCTTGCTCGTTCCTATTGATATACAAGAAATAACTATTGACCCTGTGGAGTTCAAGAAACATCTCAAGGGTCCACCAGAAGCCCAAGACAGTAAGTGTCATCTTGCTATATCCTTCGTGTCGTGTCATCGTTTCTCTAGTGATAAATTTGCATTCGTGCATAAATTCAGATCCACTCGTCCGAGTCGTCCATTTGCCAAACCAACGAAAGATAGTCGCTCCAGGAATCGAAATCAAAGGGCTCCAGCCCACAGTTATGCCCCGTAAAGGTCAACGAGGAAACCTTGCTTATGAAAAGTACACATTCTGTCCCTTCATGGAGACATCCAAGGAGACAGATATTGAACCTTTTCTATGGGAAATGATTGATCTGGTGCTGGATAACAGTAATAAAGTCCGAGAACTCCAAGTCGTCGATGTGTTTACAGAGAAAGACAATTCTTTGGCAAAGCTGTACCACAAAATTTTGCGGCTCAAACCACAACGACAGGTATGTTAGCTGAAGTAAATTTTACAACTGTAACTAGTTGTTGTCGCACTCCGCAGAGGGGCTGTATTGTTGGTATTCAGCTGGCAATTTCAGCTCCCAGCTAGAATGGAATGCGACCGTTAAGTTCTTGTCTTGTTAAGGCCCGATTTGATGACCACTGAGCCACAGGCGACTCTTAAGCGTACGCAGTACTCATTTTTGTTTACTGGTTGACAGAGCAAACTATCGATGCTCACGCTGGTAGCGGAGGCGAACAAAATGGAGGATAAAGACAAGAAATTTGCAAAGCTGGTTACCAAAGAAATTGCGGAGGAGATGGTGCCTGATGAACCTGCAGATTTTGTCATGCTAGATGAACCCGCACTGCTGGCATCTATCATTCCCTCACTAAATCCTTCCGGGTTCGTCCTGCTGCAGTCTAAAAGCTCAGTGGAACTTCCACCGCCCGACGTCGAAATTCTTTCTAAAAAATCTTTCGATGGCAAGACGCTGAGCTTATTCAGAAAGGTGAGCGAATCTGGAAATCCACATTAGCAAATTCCTTGCTAATATCGAATAGTTGTCTTGTAAAATTCTAAAAATTTACATGAACAAGTTAACCTTATTTATGGTGACAGATGCGTTCAGATTTGGAGCCAGTAGTTCACGTACCAGTAGATTCTGAAAGCTTTTCATGGATAGAAGAACTTCAAGAAGCGTTACGAAAGCCAGCAGCGGAGGCGGCAAGAGTCTATGTCACATCACAGAACAACCCATCAAGTGGTATTCTTGGTCTCGTCAACTGCCTTCGCAAAGAAGATGGTGGAGAGCGCATTCGCTGCATATTTGATTCACAGGGCACTCTAGATCTCAACTTCTGCGACCGTAAAGACCAACTTGAAGCGATTGTAAAAAGAGATTTGGCAACGACTGTTGTAGAACATGGGAAGGTCGGCTCTTACAGACACATTCCACTAGAGGCAGAAACTACAGGAGTTATGAAAAATGTTGAGCGTGCTTATGTGCGGCCGTTAGTTCCAGGAGATTTGTCAAGTTTGAGTTGGATTGAGTCGCCGCTAGTCAACTATGTACAGCAGCCTCCTGATGTACCCGACAAGCTTCCTGGAGCAAAACTTTATCAAGTCGCCTACGCAGCTATGAACTTCCGTGATGTTCTTTTAGCAACTGGAACAATTCCTTTACAGCCCGAATTCAGCCACCAAGGACCCTACTTGGGCTTCGAGTTCTCTGGTTTTGATAATGAAGGGAATCGAGTGATGGGAATCACACAAGGGAATGGACTCGCAACTTCAGTAGCATGTGACCCGCGATTTGTTTGGAGAGTTCCAGAAGAGTGGACCCTTGAGCAAGCTGCAACAGTTCCAGTTGTGTACTCTACCGTTTTGTATGCATTTCACACCCGCGGACGGATTAGGCCTGGACAAACAGTCCTTATTCACGCTGGAACAGGCGGCGTAGGCCAAGCTGCCATTTCAGTCGCCTTGTCCCATGGCTGCACTGTCTTTACAACTGTTGGGACTCCTGAGAAGCGAGAATTTATCAAGAAACTCTACCCTCAGATCACAGACGATCACATTGGGAACTCACGTGAAACAAGTTTTGAAGCACAGTTCATGGAAGTGACAAACGGACGAGGTGTGGACGTTGTACTCAACTCCCTTGCTGGTGACAAGCTCCATGCAACATTACGATGCCTGGCAATTAACGGAAAATTTTTGGAGATTGGAGTTTTCGACGCTTTTATGAACACCCCAGTTGGATTGCGCCCTTTCCTGAATAACATCGAATTCCATGGAATTACGCTGTATCACATCATGGGAGAAGATTTGGCCTACTCAGGAGAAATGAAGCAGCAGCTAGATGACGGTATCAGGAGTGGAGCAATCAAGCCGCTACATTCCCACGTCTTTGAAAAGGATCAAGTTGAAGACGCATTCAGATTCATGGCGAGTGGAAAACACATGGGGAAACTTCTTCTGAAATTCAGAGATGAGAGCAACAATTGGGAGGAACCTCTAAATCTTCCTGCTCTGGGACGATGTTACTTTGCTGGTGATAAAACTTATGTCATAGTAGGGGGGCTTGGGGGTCTTGGACTGGAGGTGGCCAACTGGCTTGTTGAACGTGGGGAACGTCATCTTGTGTTGACGTCAAGATCCGGCATAATGACGGGCTACCAGTCCTTGTGTCTCAGAAAGTGGCACCAGTTGGGCGTCGCTGTTGACACTCCAGTGCTTGACTTGTCTGACAGACAGGTGGCAGATTCATTTTTGTCTCATCTTGCAATCGGCCATAAGATCGGAGGTATCTTTAACTCTGCATTGATCTTGCAAGATGAAACTTTCGACAACCAAACCGCCGAAGCCTTCCAAAAAGTCTCTGCACCCAAAGCTGCTGTCACTCAGATTTTGGACCAACTTTCAAGAAAATACTGTCCAGATCTGGATTATTTTGTGGTATTTTCTAGTGCAGCTTCGGGACTTGGCAACGCAGAACAGTCAAACTACGGCTGGGCTAATTCGGTAATGGAAAGAATTTGTGAGAATCGAATGGTGGATGGCCTTCATGGTCTTGCGATTCAATGGGGCGTGGTGGGTCAAGTTGGTTTTGTTGCTGAGAAGCTTCTCAAGGACATGGATGACACTACCGATCTGTTGGGTACACTTCCTCAGAATATTGATTCATGTATGGAGGTCTTGGACGTTGCGTTGCAACAAAATTCTGCCATTGTGTCTTCGATTGTCGTGGCGGAGAAAGGGAACAAGAAAACTGACAGGGCTAGTCTTCTAGCTCGAATGCAAAAGATATTCGGTATCAAAGACATTGATTCTCTTAGTCCGGACAAAAAGTTGAGCGAGCTTGGCATGGACTCACTGGTAGCAGTGGAGCTCAAGCAGACATTGGAGCGTGAATATGATATGGTAGTAACGAAAGAGCTTCTAATATCCTTAACTGTTGCCGACATCAAAGCCATGGATGCCGGAACTTTTGACCCGGCTCGTGTCGGAAAGCATACTAAAGGAGACCAACAAAACGGCAATATACCATTACCATTCAAACTTCATGACGTGTGCCTAATTAAACTGAATTCAGCGGTGAACAGTTCAGCACTATTTATTATCCATGGTACTGAAGGCAGTGCTGGCATCTTTCGACCACTAGCTAGCAAGCTCAACGTTGATGTCTACGGGTTACAATTCACCAGCAAATATGAACCGAAATCTTTAGCAAGTATGGCTGAAGGCTACATAAAGGTACGCTGTTGATTCGCTGTAACGACTGCTAAGGGTCATTTCGGTAATTGCTATTTGTGTATTTTTAACAACGTAGGAAATCAAGGCAGCCGTTCCAAATGGGCCTTACACTATAGCGGGCTTCTCTGGAGGTGCTACTATTGCATATGAAATTTCTCAACAACTCCGACAGTCTGGTGATGAGGTAAAGATAACTGATCATAGCCAACAGCATATAATTCTAAACGTTCACTTTACAATAGGTCACAACTTTAGTTCTTTTGGATGGCTGCCCGTGCTACGGAGGCACCAGTGACGAAGTGAGAAAGTCAATTCCACGTCATTTACTAGAATCCATGAATTTATATTCTAAAATTCCTCAAGAGCACCGCGAGGTAATGTCGAAACAAGAATTTGCTAAGAATTGTGTCATGGTCTGAACTCGATTCGGGTATTGGTTCAAATACATTTTGGATTATGTTTGCCTTTCAGATATTGGATAAGTCTATAACTGGGCACTTAGAGAATGATACACAAGTACTGATGAATTTCGGGGATGAGCTGGCCGACATGAAGTTTGATTCCAGTGCGGTGAAAAACTACATGCAGCTTGGCAACGCCATAGTCGAATATGAGCCAAGCCAACAATATTCTGGAAATTTGGTCTTGATTCAAGCTAGTGAAAGCTCAACACATACCTTTGGTGTTCCTAATGAGGATTACAATGTGAATCAGGTATCAAGTTTATATCACCACGTTCTTGCATTGAACGCTGCGTTCCAATAGAAGTTAACATTATGGTTCCTATGTGGATTCCAGTACTGCACCGGACCTGTCAGCCGTCACAAAGTTCCAGGAGATCATTGGAGCTTTCTGAATGAGGAAAACGTAGACGAGACAGCGAGGATAATGAATGAATTATTTCAAACGAAAATTTCTAGATATGAAATCAAGTTGATCTCCTGCTGATTTGTGCTCCTGTTGAAAATACAGACAATGTACATCACACAAATACATCACGCTCACTTAATTATATTACTGGGTTTCCATTGTGATCTTCAAGGTAGACATGCGCATATGGTCTCATGTGCCTCAGAGCTAGAAATTCAAAACAAAAGAAAAATGCAGATTACAAAGCGTGATCGGATAGAGAAACTGTCTTGAATAACTTATGAAACGCACCCTTTTCAAAGTCGGGAAAATTCGTGTGTAATTTTATAGAGAGATTTGGCATCCTCCAAAAGGCAAGCAGAGCAGTAACTTTAGAGAAGACAAAGGTGGAATTGAAGTTGATCTTTTCTCCCTGGTAAGGGTAGTACAGGGGTCTGGGTTCGTAAACTGCATCCCGACATGCCAGGTCAAAGGTCCGTAAACCTTCACAAATAACAATTATCGTATCTCGTCACAATTAAAACAACAATTCTACAGCCCAAATCACCTCTCAAGCATGTAACGGATGGCATGACTGGGACTATGTTAACGCTTTTCAGGAACTTTTCATCCTTCGTTCTAAGCTCCGCCACTTCTTCAGGAAATATCCCACAAAAGACGCTTTCGAGATTTGTAGGCCTCAGCTGATGTAAGTCGGGGCTATCTTGTTGTACAGTGAGTTTCTTCAAATACTTGTAGTAGTGCTCCCAAATTAATTCATATGGAATGTCCTCTCCATTTACTCTGTAGATTGTTAGCTTTTCAATACGTGTAAACATGCGAAAAATAGACGAGAGGTTATGGTCCTCAACGCCTGCAGACACATCCAGCTCTTTGACGTTCACAGCACGATCAGGCGGGGGCGTTGCTAGCGTTCCTTGCCAAGCAGGTTCATTCATTGGATTTCGATCCAACATAATGTGTCCAATTTCAGTATTGACGTCCAGTTTAACTTTTCTAACTCTTGGGAAAATCCAATTGAAATCAAGACCTCTGAACACACTTAAGAGTCGTGGCTGTCTACTTTCTAACCAGCGGTAGTCCATGTAAATTTTGAGCTCCTTCACATTTACCAAGCGGAACTCAGGACTTATTAAAAGGAAAGTGAACATTACGTCCATTGTCAAAGACGTCAATGTGCTAATGGAATTTATCAGTAGCGGTTTTACGTTCCTATCAAATCTCTCATGGCTAAAATCCTCGTTTCTGACTGCCAAGTACACGTCTTCTAGTCTGAGTGAACTGAAGATTCCTTCAGAAATTTCGTCATAAAAAGGTTGAACGGGACAGCCAGCTACAAGAACTGCGGAGCTCCCTGCCAGCACGTTTTCCTTTAAACTTATCGGGCAATGAGCGTAGAATGTCTTGAGTTGTGGTGCACGAGAAATGAGAAGCTGTGCCAACTTTGTACAACTTCCAATTCGACTCCTTAGTGCAATCGCAACCTTGAGATCCAAAGATTTCAATTTGAGAAAGCTGCAATCTCTCAAATGTGTTTGCATGAAATCTTGAGCTCCGAGTCCAAGACCAATGCTCAAGTTTTCCAGATGTTCACAGCGCTCTTCCAAGATTTTGTTTGCCAGGAGGAATGCTCGGCATGTCTTGCTCTCTTCCCAATTTTTGGGCCAACAGAACGTGAGGTGCTTACAAGGTAACCGATCAAGAATGGCACCCAAGTTCAGATCCAGTGCTCCAGCTGGGTCGAAACCTTCACAATTGTCCCACTTCTCCAGCTCAATGTGGATGCCAGAGAAAGGAACAATATTCATTCGATGTAAATCTGATGCGAATACCGGGATTTCCTGGCAAGGTGAGCTCGACTTTAGAATGGCGATTAAACTGCCCCGGTCTCTAAGTACAGTTCGGGCTTCAAAGTTCCATAGTTTGCTCACAACGGAGACTTGAAGAAGCTCAGCGTTTGACAAATTTTCCAAGACAATCCGGAGTATCTGCAAAACAGCACAAGACCAAAGTTAGGCAATTCAAACAGTACTGACGTGTCAACGTAAGTGTATTTCTGCAGAGCAGATGAGCTTTTTATTACCACTGGAGTGCCCAAGCAGTGTGAGAGAGACTTGTTCATTCCGGTGCAATGACCCTAAAATTAAAAAAAATCACTTGTTTTAATTGAATACAGCCAAATACTTTATTAGGATTGACAACCTCACAGGACCCACCTGATCAAGTGCGGTGAAACTGCATTTAATCATTGCAGTACTGTTACTTTCCTAAATTCAATGTACCGAGTGCGAATAAGTAAACTGTTTGCCAATAGACTTAAAGGTTTTAAAACCTTTATTTTCTTTCCTAGAACATCGATGTCCTCAGCACATAATTAACACTCTGAAATCAGATTAATGAACCTTTTTAGATCAATACTTTTGAGTTCGTTGGGCCAGGAAATTTGATTCGCGCCTTTTTTACTCTAGCCAACAAAAATGTACTCTATGCTTTCTCCTAGACTCCGTATGGGTACTCGGGTCCTTGCTCTGTTTGTAACCAGTGACAGATACTCCGAGGAATACTGAAACAGTTCTCGGATAAGGAGCTCATGCACCTCTCACTTGTCAACAAACTATGGAACTACGAAGCCCGAATTTTGCTGAGAGATTGGGGTCGTTTGATGGCCACAGTTTCTTCATTGCAACCCGCATGTCTAAAGCTTGCACAGCTTGCTTCAGACCTGGAAAAAATGCGTGTTGTTCCATACAGTGGAATTTACGTTGACTTGAGTCACAGTAATGACGGTAGTAGAAATACTTGTCAGTCAATTCCAACTGGATCACTGCCCTCCTTGCAAGTTATTCTGGATCGGCTGCCGTTGAAGCATTTGTCAGTTGGATTTTATGACCACTGGGGGGAGTTTAAGGACTCTCCGGCACTTGTACTGGTGACCAAAATATTGGAAGACTACTGTGGAAGCATAGAAGAGTTGTCACTTTCTAAAGTTGACAGAGAAAAGGCAGAGTTTGTTCAACTTATTATTTAACACCGACAACAGCCGGTCACTTGTTTCCGTTTAAACGTCTCTGGAAACATTTCAGTTCCCTTGTGGAGCTTGAGATTGACTTTACTGAATCCAGCTCAACTGAACAAGACATGAATTGGGACGGAGTCTTTTGTGGAATATTTCCGAAGGAAGTTGCAGAACTGAGAAAAAAGGATGACGAATATCTTAAGGCTGTCAATATAGTTCCCGTCATGCCTTCCATCACATGCACGAAGGGTATGTCAGTTTGTCAGTGTTTATGCTTCAACGAGATAAGAATTGACTGGAAATTTATACGGGATACTATTTCAGGGCTTAGGTTATTCAGACTCCGGTATAAGTCAGGAGTTTGCAATGACGGACAAGATCCAACTCGGATTTTTTCCAAGGTCACGGCTTTGATTGGCTTCCGCAGGTGCCCTACTCTGTCCGTAGAACTCATAAACAGTTCTTGTTCGCAACAAGGTACAGGCTTCTATAAATTTCACTTTCTATTTGGCAACGACGTTTGGTAACGGAATTGTTTTTTGTTTTAGCACTAGATCATATGAAGCCCTACGTATCGGTCGTCACTGAAGACAGCCGTTGAAATGTACAGTCACATGACACTGAAAAACTTGAACTTTATTATCTTCTGAGTTAAGCCGTTTATTCAAGAAGGCCATGGAAACACGCTGTGTTCATTACAGACACGGATATTTTTACCGCCATTTATGTTAAGACTGACTATGTTAAAAAGGTTATACAATTCTGATCTCGCAAAACCAGGCAACTTGTTGGCCATTTTAAAAACCGACTAGGCTATGTTGTTTACTAATGGATTGAGCTCGAAAACTACTAGAGTTGTATGAAATCAGGGTAAGAAAATTCCACGCTACGCTTCAACGCTACGCCGCTACACCGCTATGGAAACATTCAAAAACTCTTCCCAAC
>JAQIWI010001142.1:0-18716 GCA_034698825.1 Deuterosminthurus bicinctus | reverse complement strand
ACGAACCACATGGCTGTTTATTTCCATGGATACTATTCTTATATGATGGTTGGTACTTTAACATGTAGATGTGCTATGTATGCCCGAACTTTGTATAGTTATATAGACAAACGAGAAGGCTTGAGCTCAGTTTGTAAACTAATGCTAAACTTGGGACATGATTAAGCAGAGTGTAAAGCGATACTTCATATGAGACACCCTGATATGCACATGAGTTCGTAAATGGTAGAAACACTTGACAGAATATATGTTCAAGATTTAATTCCATCTCTTACCCTCCATATCTCTCTTTCTTCCGCTCCTAATACTTTGTAATGCGGGCTGGGTTTTGGTAAATGTAAACAATTTGAAATGGAAACCTGATGGGTGCACGTGTGTGTAGTGCGACCATGTATGAAGACAGGAGCTTGATACGTCGGGTCCTCCTCCGAAGCCCACGTTTATTATTCTTACTCCGCCGAAACCATTTGAGTGACAGGACTCTTTCTCTCTCCTTCTGAAGAAACAAATACACATAATAATAATAATCATGATAATCTAGGCAAAGCACTTGTTGCCACAAGGCTCATAACGTACATTTGAATAGACCGAGAAAATGATTCCATTTACAGCCTTCGAGCTGGAAATAGGGCACAAATCACCAAGTGCATGTTCAAGTGAACACATGTGTTCAATTTAAAGTGACTTTTTCAGCTTCTAAAAGTCAGGTTGAGCTGAGGAGGGAATGAGGCGCTCAACCTCAAAATTGCCAACAATGTCATTTAGAATCAAAGTCGGACTGTCAACACCCGGCTCTCATGCTCGCCCCCTTCATGGTACAAATAGAGTGGAGGGGATTGGAAAATTGATACTTTGGGACTACTTGACGTGTAAGTCTGTGGGGATGGAATATTAAGGTCGTATTAGAATGACGAGTGTGTGTGGATATATGGGCGCTGAAGCTTGCTTGTGAGAGCCAACATGGTAAAAAGTCAAGTGGTTTTGTCTGTTCTTTTGTCCCACTTGGCATCAGTTGCGGTTGTGATACCTAAAAAACTACCATTGCTTGCTGCTTACTACCGTTTGTGCATTTGTTCATATTAGCATCCCAAGAGAGAGGAGATTAAAATGGTAACATGGGGCTCTCCACTAAAGTGTAAATAACTAAAAAAAAAAAAGTCAACGAGGCGAAAGTGAGACTATTGTATTAATACGTTTCCCCCAATTCTCTTGTCCCCGTCATTATTATTTCCATTGCTTTACTGCATGGTAAACTTCAGCTGTTGTCATTTTCTCTGTACCAGTACCATGTGGTATCGGCACTTCTGTACAGGCCTTATATGGCTTACTCCTGTCAATCTTCGTTTAACTTTGTCCAGATATTTTTTCATTCGCATTGCCACAAATGTTACTTTTCCAGTTTCAAATTGAGCTTATTTGCATCTGCTCAACTTCCACCCATTGACTTTCACCTGAAAAGGCATTTTGAAAACTTTTAAACTTAATGGATGCACGTGCTGTCGTGGTGGCAAGGGCTATTGTAAGTTTGACTTTTTGCTGGAAAATGCCACTGGAGCAAGTTCAATACAGTTTATTGAAGCCTTTTAATTTACTTTACGCCTCAGTTATGGGACTCACGCGTTCCCAAACACTAAGGGATTACTTCATTCCATTTGATCGTGTATCTATACTAACTAATACGAAGTATATGCTGGAACGTCTACTGATAGAATTTTGTTGTGCCTGTTTTTCCAACTACCCCTTCGTTTGCATACTGAATCAACTCATTTGCGTATAGCCAGCAGCGATACGGTTATGTGTACAATTCTGTATTCCTACGATTTGTCAATGACCCTTTATACTTTGAGTCTTTAGTCCCAGCGTGTGTGTGACAATAATTGGCAAAACTAATTGTCGTCACTAATAAATCTACATAATCTTCTTTAAATGAACGCTTCGGGGAAATTGATGCTGACCCTCTGAATTCGATATAGATGCAGATGAAGATTGTAGGATTACAGAGGATGAGAAGCATAGTGTCCAGTTTCCTTGTCTCAGCTGACTCATTGTGCTCCTTGTCTGCATGCAAATGATCCGATGATTACACGACGGTATTAGCTCTAGGCCCCTTTTGGTGTAATTGCGTCCACTTCAAACAAGGTAATCAAATGGAAGCGATGGACAAGTATTAAACTGTATTGTAGCTCCATGTCTTTGTGATTAGCTTGGTATTACAATGTCATTTGAGTATACAGTAGAAACTTTGAAGTTTTCATACTGTCCACCCGTTAATTAAAAGATAGAATATGGATGAGAAATTCAGCTTTCAGCTCCATGAAATTTCGTCGGCACAGACATGTAACTTGTAACTCTGGGCACTAATTAAGTCGCGGAAGTTGCTTCATTTGGTGATAAGTAAGTGCAAAAAGAGACGATAATCAACAGAACTGAAGAAGGCAGGGGCTTCCGCTGAGCCTCGGTGTGAATTTCCTCAGTGGAAATTCGTCATTCGAATTTTTTTCCATACTTTTTATTGCATTAGCAATACAGCGGATATGAGAGTTGGTAGGGAAGAAGGAACCAAGTGATTTCTTCCGGGTTTTCTTGAACTATGAGAAGTGCGAGCGAAGGGAGGCATTGACGATGCTAGTGTGACTGCGTGAGCTCCGCTGTAGCAATCAAGCCGATGATTCCATTCATTTCTTCCTTAATCACGAATTACGCGTCTCTTTCTCGCATTCTCATTCAGCTGAAACAATGACGCCGTTGATTTGATTTCCCCCTCGAATTCAATTACCGTTCCAGACTCTTTACCACACATTTTCTCTCTTACGGTGCAACATTCTATTTCGGTAAATATTGACTCCATAATTAGAGTAAATGGAATAGAACCGTTTGCTGGTTTTCATGCTCACATATTATGGATTTAATGAAAAGAATGATAACATTACGATAGCCGTCTTTCTGAAGCCATCACAGTGACTTTCACCATTAGACTTTCCCATAAAGACTTCAAGATGTAAATCTCAAGGCTCTGCACAGGGAGGAGGGATGACTTGAAAGAGTTTATCATTACGATGTTCAATGTTCAGGTGTGACTTTTGGGTCACTTATATAATAATTCACATAGTCATAATTTGAACTGAGTTAAAATTTATAATAAAAGATTTTTTTCGTTAGTGTCAACTGAAAAATAGACCCAGTGAGAATACACAGGGTTTGAACAGGATGACAAAAGAGTTACCTCATGAACGAGAAGGCTGTCAGCTAGAAAATACATGGAGAGTAAAGTGTCTGTGTATATGCGCACTTGAATATGAGTACGTGAGCCTACGACCGGAGAAAAAGAAATGGAGAAGCAGTTGAAAAGACGCTCTCCGCCCTTAACCCCCAACCGCGTATCAAAGAGAGAAAAGCAAGGAAATTTGGATGAACATATATTTTTTTCCAACTTATTACTCTTTCTTTTGGTCGTATTATTTCCATAATAGTGTGCATTGTAATGTATTTCCATTACCAAGATCTTTTTCATCTACTAATCCCCCTTATCATCCTCTTCTTGTGGTCTTGTGTGTGTGTCTGTTGTTTGTGTCAACTTCCAGAACCATCAAGCAGATTTATCCTTCCAGCGGTTTCTTCTACTTCAACCTCTTAACCCCCGTTTTTTTGCCTTCGAATATCCATTTTTACACGTACCCTGGAGCCAGGACCTATTGGAAAATCATAGATCTTTTAGTAATCGTAGTTCATATGCACGCATTAATTACCTTTGCCTTGACTTGATCCAGTTAACTTATGACTCACGTTACTGATGAATCACTTCCCAAGCTCCAATAACAGCAAAGCCAAATATATCGACCTACCTCTGTGTACAGCCACGGCTCTAACCTAATGAAAATAGCCCAAGTTGTGAATGGTAAATTGCTACCGTCGAGTACTGTCGGCACCTATTCACAGCCCCTTGACTTCTCCATTATAATTGTGAAAAAACGGGACTGAAGGAGCATACTGAAAGAAATGTGAAGCAAGAGTACGTTCATTTTCTGTCATCCTATTACCAATTCAATCATAAAGCTTTCCGTTGCCCTTAAAAGGCCAGATGAATTATACATATGGGACTGTACGATGAGGAAAAGAAGCCTTGAGGTAAAGGAAAATGTTGTGTAGTTTCCCATAAGCTTTGAAATTATGAATATCACTAACAATAAGCTCACCGCACACATAAGCTCAGTCAGCTCCTATTATAACAACCTGTATTCTTGCTTGTCTGCTGGAACTTAAAAAAATAGTCGTAATAATAATGTACCACGAGTATTGAGACTGACTTTTAGTCTTAGATGCTGATGGTGGGAGCTGTGGACCTGAGAACTCACTACTGTCAGACCTCACCCGCTCATCCAGTGGTCTCCTCGATTTTGTCTCTGGGTATTTATGCAGTTCAGTGAAGCATGGAAAAATCAAGTTAGTATATGATTTTTTCAAACTCTTATCTGCTTCGGGCTTGAATAATTGTTTTAACCAGCGGCTGAAAAGTTTACGGAGGTGTGTATACACATGGAAAACACATTGGAGTAGAGAGAAAAACAAGGTACAATTCAGTAAGAGATAGAGAAGAGAGAGCAAAAATAAAACTTGTTCCTTCTCTCTGCTCTTTTACCTGTCAAGATCAGTCGGTCTCAAGTTATAGGAGTTAACGACGCTCTCTATGTGGATGTGTGCAAGGAGCATCAATGAGCAAAAAACGAGAGGAGAAAAGACCAAGTTTTCCCTCTCCAAAAACCTCACAACAAATCCCACCTCCTCTCATTTGCTCACACTGACTTACAGAGAGAAGAAAAAGAGTCAGCTCATACACATACACACGTGTATCACGCAAACTGCATGCAAAGTGTAAAGATGCATTATTATTATCACTGACTGAGAAGATTACCTATAGACGCTCCGTCTCCAAGACATCATCATCATCATCATACAATGACCCTGTCTGACGAGAGTGCTGGACAAAAAATATTACGATCGCCCCACGTCCGCGCCACTTTTATAATCCGATGCTGTCTCACACACACAGGCTCCTTGTCTGACTACCGCGTGTCCACCCGCACACCAACTAACCAATTTTCCTCCGAAGCCTTCAACAATTACAATGCTGACCATTAATATTACATTATAGTCAATAAAATTATGCACATTGGGATAAAAACAAGTTTTTCAACAACAAATAACCACTGATGACACATCAGTTCCTTATGTAAAGTATCATCTTCATATCTCAAGTTTAAACAAGCAGCTTGAGGCTTTCTGCATAAAACCGTATGGGGTGAGTTTTTTTATGCAGCGTGCTAAAGACACGGTAGCAGTTATTGTATTGAAAGGAGCGAGAGAACAAGGGTGGAAGAGCAAATCTCCGATGGCAATCTAATCATCCACAGACGAACACAAACCATTTCCACGAAGGAGGGACACATGAGACAATAGCCCAGAGCAAAGACAAAACGTGTGTCCACAAGTATACAGTTTCCTACTTACAATCACCATCACCACTGTAGGACTTGATTATAACGTAATTTCTACCATGCGCTCTGCACAGTCAAAACTAAACACCTGTAGCCTGTACGTACATGTTAACTGCACACACTGGATAAAAAATTGACCAGAAAAAAAACTCTACTTCAACAACGGATCCTCACTCTTCTTGCTCAGCTGGATCCAATGTTTTGCACGCGTCATTTATCATTTACTACTAATCCCGAGCTTTTTTTTATTTTTTTCATCCCATGCTTTCACTCACAGCATTAAGAGTGTGTGGTTCCTCTTTGTTTTTTTACCTCGGGCATTGTCTACGTGTGGGCGTAAGCGTAAGCTTCTGACAGTTTATTATGGAAGCTCAAGGTAAGCAGTTACTGCTCGTCAGGATACCCTGTGTGTAAAAGGTCAAGGGTTATACGTCATGATATTTTTATCTGTGTGCATGCTGATCAGAAGAGAGAGAGGGGTCAAAATACAGAGACCTTATCAAAATTTAAGGGGTCAATAATATGGGTGCACACACGCTAGAAACATCATCGTTGTATTATTAAAACCTATAATCCTCATCATCCTCCAATGTAATACGATGAATTTTTAAAGGGGGCAGCAAAATTAAATGTCTACCACGCAAAGGGTCAGGATAATTATTAGGGTCTGCTCAATATAATACGTTTCCTCAACAAACCACCGCCACCGACTGATTTCCTGCCATAAACTTTACCTTTGTGTCACCAAAAAATAATACAATGCCTTACGTGTGGTGGTTCAGCTTAGATGCGACTGTTCTCCTCTAACAACAAGCCCTTTTCTACTCCGTCCTAATGACAACAATAAAGTCGTAAATAATAGCTCACCTACACATACACACCAGTCCAGACGATGACGACGACAACTTGGTAAACCTAGTTTTACTATAAGCTCAGGTGATTTCATAGAGAGAAAAAGTCGTCGGTGGCGACAACACGGCAGCGTCATGTCCGTCTCCCTACAGTGATGATGATGACGATGATGAGGCACACGAGTGGAGACCCACTTTATGTAAATCAGACATATACACACGCATCCATGAAGAAGCCCTTGAATTTTGTGACAGGAGAAGATGAGCATGAAAATCTGAGGGAAAATAGGCCATCACGAAGGGCTCTTCTCTTCTTATTCCATCCAAAACCTTATGATGATATATTAAGCCTTATTATCTTGGCTGGGGATAATGTGTAATCTCTGTTGATACTGCACACACACACTGATGATTTTGCCCTCACTCACCAAGAAAGCCTTAATGTCTATGCGTTCCCTCACACAAAATAAATGTACAGTAATGTTCACTTTTTTTTTATTCAGAACTGCGTGTGTGTGTTTAGCCGTCAATCCTCCGATGTTGTCCTATGGATTTTTTCTATTCAGGCACACGGTCATATGGTTCTCCATGTGCAGGCATGAAGTACGGCCAGACACACGTCTTGTGGAATCAGTGCACATCATCTAAATTTGTTATAAATAATGACCACGATGATGTTGTTGAGCGACGACTACGCTCATGATTATGATCTGCTATGGCACATGTGTCCCATGTTATTCTTGAGCAAGGTTGTTATTACATCAGAACTGCTTTCAGAGAGGGCAAGGGTTCAGCATGGTAACGCACATGCATATGAGAGGGAGAGCATAAGATAATATTTATGCAGTTAACTAATAAAAGCTCAGCACCCGCCTCTGTGCATGATGGACGCGTGTTGTAAGGTCGGTGTGTGCGAGTCGGTACATCGTGTTCCTCCTACACTTTGCAGACACTTCGAGTAAGGCAAACTATATAAGCTTCATTTATTTAAATGTTCCACACATGGAAACAAACAGGACGTGTTAAAACTCGGCCATAAATCTGAGCTCAAAGTGTCCATGTGTGTTTGCTGAGCAATGATATGTACGAAGGGCCTCTTCATCCAATGAAGCAAGTGGATTCGTAAGAGGCTCGAAAAGAAATATTGGATTATCCTTGAGGTCACTAAGGTCACCTCAGGGACTATACTATGAAACGAATGAGCTCGTAGGGCCGAGAAGTTGTATATATGCATGCGTGTGCACGGGTGACAGGCACATAGACTAAAAATCTCTGCGTCTTCCCCTTTGACAGGCAAAATAAAAAAGCAGGAGAAAAAAACTATACTTTGTAACTCTACCAAGTTATAAGAGGGCTACCCTTTGAGAGCGAAATTACCACAGTAGGAACTCCGCCCGCGCACTGCAAATACAAGCATGTCTCTTTATAGGGACACAAAAAATATGACACAAACAAATTTGATTTCCTCCACCGGGATATTAAAAGGTTGTGAGAGACTTTTAGTTTGTACATCTTATCAGTTTATGCTCTTTTACTTGTACCCTTGAGTGTCTATGCCAGACATGCGTAAAAATGAAGCTTACAGGAGTTGACTTTGACTACTCGAGTGGCGATCAAGTGAAACATATTAAAGTTTGAGAGACCCTGCACTCTTTTTCAGCCCTTGAAACATAAATTTGAAGCTTCATGATGGTCATATGGTCACTTTAAATCCCACATTCAGTCTCAAATGATTTCACTATGCACTTCTCACAGCAGTTTCTCTAGCATATGATTCCAACACTAACTGCACCCCTCTTTCAGGTCTCATGTGACCATTAGCAGTAAAAGTGTGTGTGTGTGTGTTTGTGTGTATGTATGTGTGTGTGTATCTGTGTATCTGTGTGTGTCTGAGATGGTGTAAAGTGGATAAGGTTAGTAAGTACAATGGTAGCTTATGGCTCAATGTAACAGCCACACTTACACATGCACCTGTATGAGTGTGTGTAAGGAGTTGGTACGCTCAATGTGTTGTAGCACCTATTTTTTGCTGGTAATCCTAATCCATCATAATGTAAGTTTTCTCCCCTTTCTTTCCACAACTCCCCTGTGCAGCACGATACTGTCTATGTGAGGTCAGAGGTTATGGAAGAAGATTACTGCATCCTCCCTGTATCATTTACGCCCATATTATTACTCTACTTCCACTGGACCTTTCCATGATTTTTAAAATAGACAGGTTGGATACTGTTAGCTCATCATCGTCACACATCACGACTGGAGAAAAAACTCACTTTTTATTATGGACAAAAATTATGTGGGAGGTTAAGAGAAATTAACCCGAGACTTGATGCCTGACCGAGTGCGTGTGTGCTGTATTGGTCTGCAGGAAAAGCATATTCACATTTATGCTGATCAGTTCGCGGCGGCGGCAGCGCTCGTCTGGAAGAGGGCAATGCTGCTGACGTAAAGGGGAAGCAAAAGCGTGAGCTGCTGGACCCGAATTGATGATCCAGCCCTATCTTCTACCTGTCATGGTCATCTCTTCCGAATGTGCTCGGTAATAATTACTGCGAGCAGGATCCGATGAATTAGATAGCAGCAGCATTATGATTGTTCCTCCAGCTAAATTCATTACCTGTTTCAATCCATAAGTTCTCGGTCTATTGTGTGTGTTCAATTAAATCTAAATATACATGACCGGAGGGTAGATTTGTCCTGGATGGAAGAGGCAAAGGGCTTAATCTGTAATAAGTTAAAAGTACGGCCACTGCTTTGCTGCAGTGACGACGATGAAATCATCATTATCATAATAATACCCACAGTGGAATAATGACCGTCCTCGCACTTGCATTAAAACATGGCATTGTGTATGCGTAAGAATAAGACTGCTCTCGCATGGTAAGTATCCCTTGAAGTAACCATAGACGAAAATGATGTGTGCGTATGAGTGGGTCTAGTTTTAGGGGGTGGTTCCAAAGTTCAACTTTGTGAAGTAATATATACGAAATTGTCATAATTACGTTTCTCCGTGTGTCAACTATAGTAAACATATACTCTACTTCACGTCCAGTTCCTTATTACTATCACCACAAGTGATAGTGGTCGTAGTAATAGTAGTGAGTTGTAGTAGTGGTCGTAGTAAGTTGGCTTGGGAGGGGGCAAAAAAACTGAGTGCACTTCAACATTGGCCTTGACTGACTGAGAGAGTGTAAACCGGAGAGAGTTGTGCGTGTGTGTGTATACGCACATGTGCTAGTACGTTTACATTTCAGCTTTGGCCCTGTCTGTATGTCCACTAATGGTAAAAATATACATGGTATGATTTAGAGACACTGCTGGCTGCTTGCAGGCCGTCGTGCACATGTTGAAAACCCATTGCCAGATTTGCTATGGTTTGTGCATTTGATCCGTCCATAAGTCCACAAGTTGCATTCAATGTATAAAGAGTGAACCCAGATTTTGACAAAGGACAAGCGAAGGAAAAGAAGTAAAAAAAGAAGGGGAAGAAGAGAGTGAGTACACGAGGAAGAAGAGAGAAAAAAAGCAACAACCAGCAGATCCAATCTTGCTCTTTCTAGCCCGTCACACTTGATCGAGGCTGTGTTGCCTGTATTTCTTCAAAGGGCCCCTCACTAGCTGAGCGATGGATGTGAGCAACAAGTTCTTTTGCGGCCTCACCTACTCCCTTATGCCTCCAAAGCAACGGCAACTCAGCCTGGGCACACGTAAGGAGTCGGACTGGCAGCAGGTCCACACACATACACTCACCATTACTGCTCCACATGTATGTACGGAGAGACAGAGAACCCGTTCCACCCTCTCTTTCTCTATAAGAAATCCTAATCAGCATAATACAAAATAATCATGCAGTCTAGTAAAAAGTGCTCCACCGGCTCTGAAAAACTGCTTTTTTTCATCCCAGTAGTAGTAGTGTGCCTCTTGACCTTTAAAGGAAAAGGAGCACACAGCTGATCCTAGCAGGTTGTTACTACTACTACAACTACTACGGAACTGTGCGAGACAATTATACGAAATTTTCCTTTGCACCCCACGAACATGTACGGCTTTACGTTACCCTTAATTACCATACAGTGTGCAACCTCATAAAGTCCACTGTTCTATATACGTGTCTACCCGGTTGTCACCGTCTCCCACCACATAACACAACCGCATGGCGGAGAAGAAAAGACGCAACCTTAATGCATGAGATGTTACAAAACGCACGGTGTCCAGCAGTTGGAGTTTTAATGGCAATTAATTCGTGTCGCTGCACATGATAGAGAATTAATTGTTATCACTGCCAGATCATCTCTCAAACCACTCAGAACTTGAGGATCAGATTCCAAGTAAAAATCAAAGACGACCTGACCAGAACAAGCTTCTGGCTTGCTTTGCTACTTCACATCAGCAAGATTCACAGTTTTTATTCAATTAATTCTCATAATTTTTGGTTCAATTTGAGGTTTCATTGGTTCATCACACAACGGGCGGAGAGAACTTGAGGTAAGTCTGAAGAGGACCCAACAGAAAAACAGTAGCTAAGTAGCATGATATCTGAAAATTACACGAGACTGTATTCTTCCCCACAGTTCTGTTCCTCTTCTTATTCCGGTTAAGATGCTGATGCGATGATAGTAAGAGGACCTTCCCCATCGCCCCTGGCAACACGTTCAGTGATAGAGAGCAGTGGTGAGTTCATAAGAAGGCTACCGTATAGTGAAAAAATATGGGATGATAAACAAGTGAAACACACGTAACTACTTACAATTACATCGTGTATTTACAAATGGATAGAACGTACTCATCTGGGTTGGTTCCCTCCTAAATTCAGCTGGATGATGATAAAGCTGATGATGATGATGAGGGAGGCAAAGGAAAAGCACGATGATACATGAGAGAGATCGTGACGAGGCTGAAGACCAGTAGCTCCTAGCTTCATTATACTGATTATTGTTTTTACCCCCACAGCTTCCCTTCGCACCAATAATATTCTCCTTCCATGTTTATCACACTATTTAATTGCCTCTGTGTCTATTTGACGCCTGTGGAGACGAGTGCATACACAAGTCTCCTCAGAGGATATCATCATCAGCATGCAAATCAAATGAATCTTGGAAGAATAATCACATGAGCGGTCGACAGGTCCTGTGTCATTTTGTCAACCCTTCTGTCGCCGATGACAAGCTCACTGGGATGATAGAGGAATAGTGAAGTACTGTGAGGGAGCGTCGGTAAATAACCTTGTTGTTATGCATTTGTAACTAAAGCTGCTACTACTGCTACTGTTATCTATTGCCAGAGGCTCTGTTTGACCCAGGTTTATTACGACCGCGCATAGTATATCAGCTTATGTGAACATTGATATTCTCTGGATCTCAAGGCTGGTGAGTTTATTATTATCTGGTTTGCATAATAAACTACAGTGAAACATTTACTATTTTGCTGGTATAAATCCACTCAAATATTGTGTAAATATGGAATCCTGCTGGTTTGTATACAAATGTCACAACACTGAAACTACTTGCTGTATGCGTACGCAGTAACACTGAATATATAGCTGAGAGCTACACTTGTAATTGCTCGTCACATGATGATCACAACATGCATATGCTGCTTTCACTCACAGTCTTTCTTCTTGTATGGCTGTTCATAATGACACAGCGTGAAAGATATGGAAGATGAGGAGTACCAAGTGCACTTTAAAATCGTATCACTCTATCTAATCTGCATTTGAAGCAGACGACTGTGTAGTCCACAGGCTTGTATATACACAAGAGAACCGCAACGGGATACTATTCAAGTGTCTCTATGTTTTCTTATCAAGATCCCGCCGTAATCCCGACATAAATCTAGTTCTCATCATTACTCCCGACACTACAATGAAACTAACGACAGTTTGAGTTTAGATATGAAGTGTTTCTTCTGTCGTGAACATAAGCTTGAGTAAGCATTCAGGGTACGAACGTCTTGCAAATCATCTGCCATGGTTTCCGCCTCTAATGCTAATCCAATGTGTTCAAACGGACAAATAGTGTGGTTGTAAAAAAGCCGCATGGAAGCACAAAGACTGCGAATAACATGATCATCCAATTATAATGAGCAGGTGAGACATCGAGCACAATCTCAAGTCAGGACTTTCCTTCAACATTTGTTCATTCAGAAGCGCACAGTAGCAATGAGATTCAATGAGCTCTTGCACGCAATGTTTTTTTTTCAAATGTGTGCGTGTGTAATTAATACTACGACGGAAGAGATGCTCAGGAAGAGGAAGAAACTTTCAGCTGGTGGTGATTGCTAGTGGTAGCCTGTTCGAAAGTGATCCCCACCTGTATTTCTGCATCTCATTTAATTGGGGAGATTTCTTAATTTGATAAACCAAAGTAATTTAAAATACGAACGCGAAGCTCCTAGTTCGGAAAGTAACTACACTTGTCAGTGCACCTATTCTGGAGTATGTGATGTTATGGATTCGGGAGAACACTCTTTGAAACGAACTATTGCAAACAGTGACGATGTCAGGACCATTATAAATGCGGATGCTTTGCATACAGTAACAATGACACTCAGCAGGCTCAGCAGTTTCCCTCTTGTCGTCCTTTTGTAACTGTGGGAAATATTATATACGCATGCCACTTTACGCAGACTGCTCTTAAGCTCATAATGACACTCGTTCATAAGCAAATCACTAAATGCACAGGTAGCCCTTGTCAAACAATGTAATTCGTCAGTGACCACCCGCAATGCCTTCAGCATTTATGCTAAATCCAGATTTTAAAATGCATCATGAGAATGTTATTGTGCCCATTGAATACAGCTTTACAACTTGCCATGCTTTAGTAGAATTTTATATCACGTAAAAATTTGACGATAAAAAATTGAAGAGATTTATAATATGTTGCTGTCAATATGGTTGAGAGTTGGATCATTTGTGTATCAAAATGATAGATCGAGGCTACACAATGGACTAGGAGAGTGGGGCGGTGGAAGTTTAAAAAAGATACCTTGTGTGAATAGAAAAAGAGATTATTGTGAGAATGAAGTAGTGTAAGCTGGAGAGTTAGAGAGAAAAAGAAAATCATTTTTAGTATTATTGTGCGGTGTTGGAGGTGGTGGTGGTGCGGACGGTGAGTGCAGTATGGTTATAATATGAAGTAATCCTAGTGCAATATCACCCTTTGAAAAGACTTGTCGTAAATCGATTTTACATGACAAAAGACGGTATAAGCAGGAGCTGAGAAACCTGTCACTAGTTTCGAGGTCAGTGAAAAATAATATATAGAAATGTCCGACTGCGAGAGAGAAGCACACCCATCCAAGTTGAATTTAAACCATAAGGAGCTAGGACCACGGAACCATTTCTTACCCCAAAGTATCACATGATGATGCATACACGCTTTTTATTGCTCACATGTCAACAGCCTTCTAACGGGAGACAAGAGGTTAAGGTTAGAGAGGAGAAGTATAGTTGTAGGAGTATATGCATAACACTCAACCACATCTCATCGCTGTTTCCATTTCGTTTTCAAACACGCATTAAACTAAAAGATTCGATTTCTATAGTTCACTCTGAAGAGCTGTTCAAAAAAAGGATCCCGTAAGTCCCCTCTACTAGCTTCCTATACTAGAACATGCAAAAGGAAAATTTGAGGGCTACAACAAACAAATCAAAGCCTGAAAAATCTTTAGAAATAGACGACCAGACTTGGTGGCGGAGTTATTACTTTTGCTCCTCATCCAACAGATGATCATCATCTCGGATGAGTCATAAGCAGGGACCTTTCCTTTCTCCGCTCTGCCCACTTGTGTACTTGAAAATCTCTATTTTTCAACTAACAATACAAGTCGACGCTGGCTCCTTGTCCGCCTTCAAAACCCTCCGTCTATAATAATCTCCCATGAAGGTGTAATGCTTTCATAAATGTACAATGCATGAGTAATCAGACATACAGGTTCCTGACAAAATGCTTATAGAAATACTACACAGGGGATTCTATACGATGCACATTTAGTGTACATATAAAATCAAGTGACTAATGACAGACTAAAGACTTGCTTGACTGACGCCTTAGTCAGTGTTAGTCATACGTGTACCTACTATAACGGCTTTCATCTTAATACACCACACAGCTACTCACTCCTCTACCTGCTCCTCTTTCTACACTTGACCAAGCACAGAAAACGTAGATAAGACTCGGCCCTGTCTATAGTTAATGCACCATTAGGCTCCTACTCATTTAGTCTCTACATGCATGACTCATACGACACTGACAATAGGTGCAATAAAAATTTGAATCCAAATTCAAAGGTGCCATCACTTCTTCAGGACTGTCTTTTCAAACGTTCACTGTTGCCCCAGCAACTAAAATATCAGTTTCCTCAAACTTGTACGATCATCATGATTTGTAAACCTCCGAGGGTTGTAGGGCAGCTCAATCAGTTACCAGACTTATATGATGTACAAGTATAAACTCTGTTGTTTCTTGAGCTTTTGTAGCAGTTTGTAAACTATAGGTTGACTCGGGTATTGTATTCATGGCACAGGTGGCTTGAAAAGGGGCTACCTTCGATGAGTCCTAAACGTACACACACGGAAACATATAGCAACCTTTGGGTCGTTTATTATTAAAGCCACCTTCACTATGTACAAGCTCAAATCAGCCGTGCTATAGTGAAAACAATGACGAGGAGCTAGTGCATACATACAAGGGGGGATGACTCATTGCTCAGATCCAAATCTTTATGGCAATCAAACCAACGGTGATTTCGGCCACAGGTGCACCAATGCATTCAACTAGCTTAATAAAAAAGTGTAAACATTGATCCGTAATACACTCCAATTGCTTTTGATCTTCATTTATATTGATTTAATATTAATATTTATCTTTTAAATGCGAGTCACCCTGCAAACAAGAGTCATAGGGTTATCTTAGGTTTGTTATTTGTTTCCTGATGTGTTATCAGTGTATGGTAGGTAGAGGAGGATTTGCAATGACGCTGGTGCTCTAGTACAGAGGATTTTGTTAAATGATCGATTGTGTCCAAATAGAATTATTTATTCTATGTAAATGCGTTTGTTGACCAAGTAACAAACACTGTATGCGGAAAGAATGGCTGTTTGTGTCTACTTATTAAACCATGCAAAGGGAAGACTATAATTCCCTGTTGAGATGATCCACAAAGTCAATTGGTGTACATGAAGAGCTCTTTATGAGGAGGAAAACTCTTACTTTACCCGCACCACACCAACTCCTCACACTCACTCACACACATAGTCAAAAGTCAAATAAATAAACAAGTGCCATGAAAGCTTCTTATCTGCGAGATGATAAGAAAAAGTTTGTGTATGTGTATATGTGATTCGGGTTAGACATGAGCTACAACTGTCTCCTCATCCTTCTGTCCATGCCCTCCTTGTTTCTCTCCTGCCACTTGTGATAGTCATATTGTAAACCGGACTGACCAATGATTATCTTCATAACAAATCTTTAAGTCTCCTTACGAAGGCTATTAAACCAGTGTAAAGAATCCCATTAACAGTCCACTGGACAATAGGGGAAGAGATTCGCAGCACGAGCTGTAATTGTAAATGCGAGAAGTGCTGGTAGCAACACATACAATCTTCCAACCTCTGCTACCATAAGGAGGCAAAAAACAACAGTTACTTCTTGCTCTCCGCAGGCTGCTGTATAATCTACAACAGTTTCCAGTAGCTCAGCAACATCAGCAGACACTTTTCAATATTCAAATGAAAGTCCATAATTTCATGCGTGATGTGGTAGCGTCAATTTTTTCATAGGGAAAATTGGACACATGAAAGCTCTAGCTTCGTACACACTTACACAATTCATAGATGCTGCTGTGCATCTCAAAATGCAATTTTTCCACTCGTCTGGACATCATACTGAGGAAATTACTACAGCTAACTAATAATGTGTTTCCAATGGAACAGAAGCGGCAGATACATTAAGCTTGTGGGCAGGAGTTCCTTAAATGCTCTCTCGTAGTATTTGTATTTTTCTGCGTTAAAAATCATCATGAAGCAGACGATTTTTTATGGGAAAACAAAGAGGAAATCAAATCATATGCCAAGAAAGTCAGCAGGAGTGAGTGAGTAGATGTACAGCTTTAATCAGGTTTTTCCAGGCGCCCGCTACTAAAGCTACTGCATTACGTTCCCTAATATTATCATATTATGATTTCACAAGACGTCCATTATTACTACCGATTCCAAGTCCGTGGGAGGAGGAGGACGAGAGGGCATAAGAAAGCAAATGTCTTTTCTTTCGCCATCGTAAGACTCTTCTTTCTCTATCCGCTACTGTCTTCCTCAGACAAGTCTGAACATGAACTCCTTGTTATCTGGAGGAAAAAAATTCCTATAAGCTTACTATAGCATAATACGCATCTACACTCTGGTTGGAGTATATGATACTGCACAGCTAATGACACAATGCAAGTTAAATTTAATACTCCTCGCGCACTCGCCACACTATTCAAAGTCATCTGATAATGCCCCTGTGTGTGTTCATTATTGTGTGCAGCTCCTGAACCTGCCGTCGTCAGAGGCTCACAAATGTCTAATCTCATCATGACAGAGTTGATTACTGGCTACCACTGTGTGTGAGTGATACGCGATGAGCCACTTCTATTCTCTCCAGTTTTTTCTTCCATGAACAAAGACAAAGGCGATTGACACTTGGATGATCCAGCTCTTTTCACTTGGAGAACTATTAGCTCTGGCTCACACTTCCATAGGTCCCTCAATAAGAGCCTTGGGCGAAGGCCTTATACCAGTTAACATGTTAAATGTAACTGCTCACCTGCCTGCTAGATTAACTGGATTTCATGCGTAGCCACAATTTTTTACCTTGCATGCAAAGCCACTTGTTACAGCTAATGTTGGGTATTGCGGAGGCAATAATTGTTGAAAGTTGAAGAGCTGCCATGGTCACTGTTTTAGATTCACGCACTCAATATTGGAAGCTTATTGGGGAGAACAATGGTTATTTTGTCATCATCATCATCTGAATGGTCATCATGAATTGCCATAAATCCTTCCTTGTCATTGGTGCTGCCCTTAGGCTATAGTAGTACAGCATAGTACGCTACAAGCTTGAGTCTGTTCTTCGCCTCGTAGTATTTCTCACAGTTATTAATTGTATCATCCTGTTAAGAGCCAAAAATTATTAAAAGTTAAAGCAAACGGTGTAATTTTTTGTTCACACTTTTATTTATTTTTATTACACATAACACATAACCCACACGAGTCAAGCAAGCACATAATTGTTTCAGTTAGATTACAAATGCATCAACCATGAAGCATTCATGGGAATACTATTTAATTAAAGCGTTACGGCCTGCTGGATGGACTTTACTTCAGGATTTGAGGTATGAAATCATCATCATGAGCATGATACTTTTTGACGTGTGTTATTATGAGCTCACGATGATTATGCAGGTGTCAGTTTTGAGGAGAAAAACAATTTCATAGGGGCAGGTGTACTTTACTCATGTGTGATTTGCTGTATGTTTTTGCAAGGATGTTTTATTACTGTTTGTTTGTTGTGCATTCCTTCCCTCCAGTTTGCTTGACGCCCGTGGAGGAAGCATAATGCAAATGGAATTTTATCTTGCTCCCATATTTTCCATATTAATCCTTCGTCGTCCGATGACCTTTGTCATTCCAACCAAGGATACGCTCCTATTTTTACAGCTTTAAGGCAACAACATTGTGAGTCAGCATGGGATGTACAGGATGACTCTATTAATTTAGGGCATCTCGACAAACATGCTAGAGCCAACAACTGCGTAGTAGTCCAAGTGGCGTCTACTATTTGCTATTACATATTAGAATATTTGCATACCTTACTTCCCGTCATGGCTTTTAAAGTTCCACTGTCTTAAAAATCTAGTGATAAAGCAAAATGGATTAATGCCTACCCCTGAACTTTTAATCCTCTACCTGGTCTATAACTTAACTGATAAGACAAGGATTCATTTCTAATTCCGTTATGTCATTGGAGGAAGCAACTACAAATGTCACAGGTTCATTCTTTATCAGATCGTGATAAAAATCTGCAATCTGATTGTTGTCATATTGACTTTTTATTTCAAGTTTGTCATGTGGCTTAAAGTAAACAATTTTTTTTGCTAATTTTCGATGATTTTGTAAAAAAAAAAAGAGTTCATTAGCAGTAGTTCACACACATGAAAACACTAAAGGCATTGCATTGTTGCTTTGATAATAGGAAGTACAGGCAGACGCAGACTGAGTAACCAGGTATCATTGACCATTACAGCAGTGGTTATGTAACACACAATTTTTTATCAAAATGAGGAAACGTCGGACTGGCTGCATTGTTCGACATGAGAGTCTTAAAAATCACCAAGC
>JAQIWI010001141.1:0-18722 GCA_034698825.1 Deuterosminthurus bicinctus | reverse complement strand
CATGTTAAAACCCAACTTTTTTTTGCGAATTCGAATTTCTCAGCCAATTGTCGACCGATTTTAATGGGGACTAGGTCAAAAAATTACCCCAAGATTCTTGTTTCAGAATTGGTAACCAACATGCCGATAGCTTGAAAACTTAAAAAGTTATTCAAGTTTGAAAGTGTATACCTATCACTGGGCCGCCCTGTATATATACTACCATGCTACCAAAAACCTGAAAAACACTAATTATTTGTTTTATATATATATACTAACAAAAACCAGTAAAACACTAATTATTCGTTTTATGTAGATACTACCATGCTACCAAAAACACTAATTATTTGTTTTATATATATACTACCATGCTACCAAAAACCTCAAAAACACTAATTATTTGTTTTATATATATACTACCATGCTACCAAAAACCTCAAAAACACTAATTATAAGTTTAATATATATACTACCATGCTACCGAAACCCCAAAAAACACTAATTATGTATCGGATCATTTTACTACGAAAACCCAGAAAAAAACTAATTATTTGTGTATATATACTACAGAAGACTAAGAAAACCACTAAAATCGAGTCGACCAATCAGGAGGAGGGGGGCGGAGCTATTATTTTTGCTAGACTATTTTGAAAATATTGATCGATTCTCGAATATAATTCTCGAATATATTTTGTCCAAATTTGCTTATCCTGTGTAGATTTGCAAAATAATTCCAGTAGTCTTGTTTAAACTTTAAGCCTTCCACGAAAATCAATATATTTAAATCAAGGTTGTTAGTAAAAAAAGCTGTGAATTCGAATTCAAATAATTGTTGCAATTCCAATGCATTCAAAAGATTATTTTTCAATTCAAATCCCCGACAAACATACGGATTCCAATGTCAATTTAAATAAAGATTCCAATTCGAAAGCTTATACTTATTAATTCGTACCCTTGACCATGGCAACTCTGCCAAACGGTTCATTAGATTATGCAGAGCTCAATTGTGACGTATAAGCCGCGGTATCGTCACTGATGACCAGACACCGGATATGTATGTACCCGATTTGCTCAAAATATGTATGTAAATATTTACAAAAAATGTTGAAAATATGTACCGCGATATGTACCAGTTTTATCTCATTTTACGAATATATGTACCAAATTGTGTCTTCAAATATCATTGTTTATCGTAAGAACTTAAAGTTTACGTATTTACTATCATTATTTTGCACAAAATGTAATCGCGTTCTACTGTCAACTCGATATTTTCAGCTTTTAGGGTTCCTCTTTTGATTACTCGGCAAGTTCTTTGCCATATTAAAACTTCCCTTATTTAAAGTAGTTACTGCTTAAGCAAATTTGAGTCAAGGGATGCAATTATACTACAGAACAGATGCCGAAAAGTTATGTCTAGACAATACCAAAGCTAGGGCAAAAATAAAATTCTTCTGAACAAAATTTTTTAAAACTGACAAAACGGCGACCACATTTTTTAAGTCATTCGAGTCTCCAATGATAAAGCTGTTATTCGTCACAATGCAATGCAGACGGGTTCCAATTCTGTCATTTCCAGTACACAACTGCCAGCATCTGTGAATTGAACGTCGGTTTTGTCAAACTTTGAAATGACTCAACAAAAATTATGTTCGTAAACACATCAAGAAAAATTGGCTTTTAATTTTAATGAATTTCTTTTAACGATATCATAATGCATTTAGCTTTTGGCTTTTTATGCAAAACCTGAAAACTCTTTGTGTAACTGAAGTTACGAAATTAACGAGATCAATCGGCTGTAAAACATTCAGTCAACTCAACTGGTACTATTCACTTGCTTAGTGCTAGCGAAATTGCTGTTAATGCGAAAGTGTCTTAAAATGCAAATTTCCTTTCAGAATTACGGAAATTGCTTTGTGTAAGCAACTGCATGTCGATACTGAAACGTTTTAAGGATTTTGATGGATGAATTATTGAAAATATTTATGTAAAAAACGTCCTTCTTTCAGTCCTAGCTTTGAAAACGTGGAAACATGTAGCCTCCATGTAAAAAATGGTGAAATATGTGGGTACATATGTATATGTAAAAAAGCTATATGTACCAATTTGTAAAATTAAATGGGGCTAAATCGTCATTATTATGCATGAAACGTCAAAATACAAAGCTAGGGACCGATACAATGAACTTTGAGAGATATGTAAAAACATACATATCCGGTGTCTGCTGATGACTAACAATGCAACTATTCCAGCTGTAACACCGGGATCTCAATGAATGCTGGTGCCATCTTTAGTAAATAACTAGCGTGTATTACGTGTCAGGCCGTTCGGCTTTCCGTAGACGTACAAAAATAGTTCAAAAAAAATTTGAAATCCAAAATGGCCATTTTTGATCGGATTTAACATGGGTTTTTTAACTTGCTACGGGGGGGACCCTTTGCTATTTTTCATTTTTGATGTCATTTACTAACAAACTTGGCAAGGGTCCCCATGTGCTAAGTTCAAAATCCCATAAGAAAATGGCCATTTTGGATTTCAAGTTTTTTTAATTATTCGATATTTTATATGAGCCGAATGGCTTTACAGATAATGTAAGGGTGGGCCAGCGAAGACTTTACACTTTGAAACTTCGAAAGTTTAAGAGGTAAAGGTATGTTGGGCACCAATTCTGAAACTGGTTTCTTGGGGTAACTGTTTGAAAAAACAAGCATCAAAATCGGTCAACAATAATTATAATAATGGTGTGTTTTGCAAGTCTGTGGCCATTATTTTGGAAGATACACGCTCCCAAAGTTTTCAAAATGGCCCAAAACGCCCTAACACATGTAAAAATCACAATTTTTTCTGCGACTTCGAATATCTTAGCCAATAATTGGCTCCGGAGAAGTTCCGTCGACAAAAGGTAGCGTTTATGAGAAGCCATCCTGACAACTTTAAGCATAACGAGACAAATTTTCTGGACAACAGAAAGTATAAGTGCCTGAACAGAACAAAAACACTTAAGAAGCTTCCTGGACAACTTGAAGTGTACTCAAGAAGTAGCATGGAGAACTGAAAACTGGCTACATAATTTGCATGGACAATAAAAAGCTTGCTCGACAGGTTTCCCGGACAACTGGAAGCTTACCCAAGAATTTACATGAACATCTTTAAGCATGCTAGATTGTCTGATGAAATGCAACCTATCTGGACTTGCATGCTTTTAATAGACAAGCACATTCTATGATCGTTGGACGTATGCAAAAGGTGTAATTTTGGGTCCCAGCCTGCAGATTCAAGGGTTCCTTTAGTAGGTGGAATGGCCAGCGCAGAGAGAAAAGAAAATCCGAGAACGGGCATGTTTCTATTGTAGGTGAACTGGGTGTGTCGTTGTCAATGAGATGTGTGAATGATAAGGATAAAAATGTCGATTTTATAACTTGTCATCAGAAGAACAAGCTCATCACATTTCATCATTGTCGCAACTTACATAGGACATTTATCATAGCCAACGATGGAAATTTACATCCGCACACATTCAATGCACATGGAATGCATCATCAGTCTTGCGACTACAAGCAAAGCTTTGGCTTCGATTTATGAAGAAATATTTGAAAATAATTACAGGATGTGCTCATGTTGTTAGTTTAAAAGCGGACAGGAAATATGTCACATAGAACTCGCCTGCTTGGAATGCCACATGAGTTTTTGTCTTCATCAGCATCGCTAGACAAAATATTATTTTGCGTCAGCAGGCATTGAACATGAACTCTATTTTTCATGTATCGCATGGGTGGCTCTATAATATCATCATATGGTCCTTGCCGCTGCAACGTCGGGGGTGCGGTGAATGTCAGAGGAGACACCAGACTTGGTTGCAGTTGCAAGACAAGGAAGTAACTGAGCAAGTATTGCAAGTGTGACAAAGGAGAATTGTCACGGCTAATATGTCAGACTGGTTAAGACGCAGAACTCAAAGTATCAGTAGGCAGGGCAGCATGAGACTCAACTCAGCTTGTGTGTGTGTGTGAGAAGAGAGAGAGAGTGTAATAATAGCCAAGGGTCTACAACGAAGGATATGTTCTTCACGAATAGAGCTCGATATTTATTAGGCGTCTCAAGTGGCTAGTCTCTCAACTCTTACTGACAGAAAACCACAATGTTCCCTTAAAGGAAACCTCGCATCATCACTGACGTGGCAGTGCCAATGACCGTCGTTATCACAATCATTCGCTACAGCCAATCAACATACTAACAGCCGGTCAGCGACCGTACACATTAGCATCCAGTGCATAACATTAACAATCACAACTTAACTAATTAACATTAGTAATACTCGGGGCCCACAGGGCCACACAAGTACAGCACGTTTGTTGTTGTTAGAAGCAGTCAACCAGCACTTTCTAGTAAAATTAGTAATTTCATGTAAAAGTCGGTCGGTCTATTGCAATTGCACAGTACAGACGTGTTAGTAAATCTGTCTTCAGCGACTTCGGCTACTGTTAACTTCATTGGCAATCCCATAAGGTATTGCTCAAGTCACCACCACAAAACATGTGGTAGTGACTTGAGTAATGGCGGCCTTATGAGATTGCTAATAGAGAACGTACACAGCCGAAACTGTGTGCCGCAATACAAGAGAGTTTTTATTGTACGTCCGCTTCGTAGCAGTTCTCCAGATATTCCAGCAAAGCATTTTACAATTCTACTAGTACTTCTACATTTCTTAATTACAATTTAGCAAACAAGCTTACGGCACATTTACTACGGCACATGCCACTACCAAACATTCCGCCGGCCTTGAACTACCATATTCAAAAATGTACACAGAGGCTCATTCATCGTTTATAATTCTAACTAGCGAGCCAGGCGTCCTACGGACAGCCGAATCTCACAAACTTAGTCAGAATTGAGCTCAGAATGAAATTTTGTGTAAAATAATGGATCACACAACCCCATTACCATGAAAATGTCGAGAAAACCGACGAACTTAATTTTCAACCCCGGTGTCGGAGCTTTTCCAGCATAAAATCTGAATTCTAGTATAGCCAATGCCACTTGCCAGTTATTTAGCTTTGAAATGTTAGAATTCGCGTGAATATCGGTCATCAACTTTAGGAGAAGATGTCCTCAACACAACTCAAAGTGTTCAAATGATGTAAAAACACATTAGCTTTGCATTTAACCAAAACTTTCAAGCTGTTCCAGTCCGAATATTAAGGTCTAGGAGGAGATAGGTGGCAATGGAAAAAAGGAGACGCTGATTATAGTGACCCCGGAAGGTCACGCAATATGGGCTGAGAATACTATAACATTTAATTTATCTAGATCCAAATGGTTTTGCTACATTTTGGAAGTAATAAGTAAGTCACTCTAAAATGGTCTCGTAGTGCGCTCTTAGTTGGTCTTGTGGAACTATTAATTAGCGCGTTATTTAACAGTACCACGCTAGCTATTTTCGTGGTGCGCTCCAAGTTGGCCTAGTGGCGCGCTCCATGTTGACTACTTGTATTGCTCCTTGTTGACTACATGGTACGCTCCATGTTGACTACTTGGTGTGCTCCATGTTGACTACTTGGTGTGCTCCATGTTGACTACTTGGTATCGAAGTGTCCTCTTAGCTGGCCCTGTGGCGCTCTTGGCCAACGTCCAGGTGCGTTCTAAAATAGTCTCGTTCAGCGCTCAAACTTGAACCTGTTTGGAATTTTAAGTTCGCGTTGGACACATTCTCAAATTTTAAGAGAAGTTGGTGTCAACACATGTCGAAATCTGAAAAATGTCAAAAGATGCGACCATTTTGATACACCACATGGCCCAGCTCTGCAGTTGCCATCAATTGTCATGTCATTTGCCGAAGTATGTCAAATATGGACCATGAAATTAAGTAGGAAATGTGATAGGTTTACTCGCACGAAGCATGCGACCATTTTGAGGTATCACAAAATTTCTAAGGTCCAAACGTCCAAAAGGGACCATGGACATGTCAAAATGTCCCACATGACCTTTCAGGTTTAATGTTCAACGTTAGATTTGAGCCCGGAGTAAAATTTAGAGTAAAATGATGGGCTACACGACCCCATTACTGGCATGAAAATTTCGAAAAAACTTACAAATTGAAAATTTAACTTGAGTTTTGGAGTCGTTCCTTCCAACCCGAAATCCGAATTATTACATATCCAACGCCATTTGGCAGTTATTTTGCTTTCGAAGGGTGTACTATTTGTGAAAATCGGTCATCAACTTTAGAAGAAGTTGGCCTCGAAACAACTCAAAGTCTCAAAAATGTTCAAAAAAACACATAAGTTTTCCATTCAACCAAAATTTTGAAGCTGTTGAAATCAAAATTTCCAAAAAATAAGAGCACCCTGCCAATCACCAACTCTTTAGCTTTTAAATGAGCTATCCGACATTGAAATCGGTTGACTGGTCTAGGAGGAGATAGATAGCAATGGAAAAAAGTGAGACGCTGATTATAGAGATGATGATGATATCTTTAAACACTTGCTCATGACGTCATCTTGATTATTTTCGCCCAACTTCCTTTTTCGCATTTTGCTCTGATTCACCGTTACGACATGGGCATGATGAGTCGGTGTAGCACAAGGACCTTGGCAGGTAGTAACTACAGATATTGTCCAGCCGAATGCTTTGAGCTCACCGTATAGGTTTCCATTGTCTCCAGCTAGAATTCCTGTGCGAATTATGCCTCTTCTTGCATCAGCACCAAGAAGCAGTTCAATTTCTCCTGACTCATCGAAATTCGCATCGGCTAACTGTACACCTTGGAAATGCCGACATTCCCAATGATTTACAGCCGCAGGTTGGTAGCCAGTGACCTCAGGAACGATGATGTAGGCTGTAACCCTCAAGTCAAAGTCAGCCTCGTGGTCAGATCGAATTCTCAATCCAACCTTTCCCTCAGTTTTCGTTGACACAGATCGCCCGAGACCAGAAATCTGAAATTCTGCAGGCAGACGTTCTAAATTCAACTTCTGAACGCATGCCTCTTTAATAAAAGAAGCTTGAGAGCCGCAATCGATGAGTGACCGCAAGGATTGCAAGTTCTGCTATCTTCAACTTGAACTATTGCCGTAGGCAATATCACAGAACTTGGCTTTTCGTCATAGCCATGATTGTTCACCAAATTTTGCGCCATGTCAGATGGCTGGTCGTCGATGTGCAGTAAAATATGGTGTCTTTTCTTACACCGACTGCAACGCTCTGCATTACATCGTCGCGCAACATGTCCAGGAGACAAAAAAAAATGAAGCATACTCTTGCTTTCGCCACTAGCTTCATTATTTCCGCCGGCCCTGCCTCTAGAAGTTGAGGACATTCAGAGGCAGCATGTACATCCCCGCACATGCCGCATTTATCAGGAACTGCCAAATTGCATTTAGTAGGAGTGTGGTGAATTTTAACTTTCTTATCAACATAATGAGGAGGCTGCATCGGTGAAGGTACTCCGCCGGCCGTTGCAACCAATGGGATCGATTCAATCACTGCAAATGATCTCGCACGACGATCCAAGAATTCCAGAATTATTGACGAATAGGGAAACGCGCTATCCATGAAAGTCAGTTCCCAGAGCTGCCGAGTCTCGGCATGCAACTTTCTTTCAATAAGTCGGCAAACAAGAATGTCCCAAGTATTCACGGAGGCCACTAGTGCAGAAAGGCACCGTATGCATTCATTTGTGCCCGAGAAATTTGTCGCTTATTCTCATAGCGCTTTGTCAATAAATTCCACGCATTTCGACAATTTTCATCAGTCATTTGTATCGAACTTTTTAAGTCTGCTGCTTCTCCGCTCAACGACGCCTTCAAATATTCTAGTTTTTGGGAGCCAGCTAGCACGTCATCGGATTTACAATGAATAGCAGCAGTAAATCGATCCCGAAACGATGTCCATTCATGTAATATTCCAGAAAACTTCGGGATCTCAAGTTTAGGCAAATTTACGCCATTTTGATTCCTTACCCCAGCACCGCTCGATGTTGCTACTCTGGCAACTTCTGACGCTTGACGCATCGTTAGCTCCAAAAGACCCTTCAACTTCGTCTTCATCTCAGTGCATCGGTCAACCAGAATAGTGCATTCAGCCGCATTAGCATCAAAGGCATCTTCTAATACAGTTGACAACATATCTTCTTCAAATGCTAACACATCTTCTTCAATTTTGTCCACATGTTCCAATTGTACCTCCAAAACTGCTCGACAGGTAGCATTCGAAATAGCTTCAATCGCATTCTCGATCCTCGTCAACTTTTGCCGAATTATCATCCGCCGCCTCAAAAATGTTACGAGCCGTTCATCAGCCATTACTCAAGTCTTCAAATCCACTCTAAAATGTTCAATTGGTAGGGAAAAACCACCCCCGTATCACGACGAAGAAGGACCAATATTTGGTGGGCGGTTTGAGTAATGGCGACCTTATGAGATTGCTAATAGAGAACGTACATAGCCGAAACTCTGTGCCGCAATACAAGAAAGTTTTTATTGTACGTCCGCTTCGTAGCAGTTCTCCAGATAGACAGAGATTCCAGCAAAGCATTTTACAATTCTACTAGTACTTCTACATTTCTTAATTACAATTTAGCAAACAAGCTTATTGCTGTTACTACGGCACATACCACTACCGAACAGCTATTTTGTTTTGCGCATGTATAGACATCCATCATTTGCTTTTGCGCATGTCCACAAATCCACCATTTTATTTTGCTTAATGCATGTTTAAAAATCGGTCATTTAGTTTTGCGCATGTATAAAAATTACACAGAAAAGTTTGCCTGTGCAAAAAACCTACAGGGTGGCAAAGGGGAAAGTTTACACTTTTAAACCTGAATAATTTCTATAGTTCTAAATGATGGGTATTCATTCTGAAACTAGTCTTTGAGTAACTAGTTGGTAACACATTCAAGTCAATCGGTTAAAAAATTGACGAGGAATTCGCACCTAAAGGAAGAGAGTAATATTAATGTGCTGAAATGTGGTTTTAGTAATTTAGTGAACTTCCGACGGCTTGTCCATTTTACAACTGTCAGCACACTTGAGTGATCTTTAGAATTACTAGAATTTGTCTGAATTCACTAATAATACCGGATAAATATCCTAAATTTGTAGCTTCAGCTATGTTAATTTATCTGAAATTTATAATCGGATTCCTTCATTTTGTCAGTTTTGTGATCACTGTGATTCAAACTCTGAAATAATAAAGCGGAGTGTGATGTCACTTAGTGAGTGAAAGCTTTGACACTGTTTATCATATTTACAGACGGTGTTATACAATCCATGGCTTTAGTTAAGCATGTGCAACGAACTAGAAGACAAGCTCACTACCTAACGGTGCAACCAAAGAGCCTAGACAATCTTGAGGTGCCCCTAATGTTCCAATTCAACTAAAGAGGTGACACATTTCTACAATGTGATGCTGGCTGTGGACCAACTCTGATGCTTCTATTCGCTACTGCCGAAAACTTGAATGCTCTGAGAGCTAACCAGATGGTCTTCTCTGATGGCACCTTTAAAACTTGCCCAAGCTTATTCACTCAAATCTATACCATACAAGGTTATTTGAATGATCGGATCGTCCTACTTGTATACGGACTACTAGCAAGGAAGGCTGGGCCCCGGAAATAGTAACGACGGACTTTGAAGAGGCATCTCTGGAGGCATCGAGAGAGATCTACCCGAACTCCCTCCTGCATGGCTGTTTGTTCCATTACGGGCAATGTATTTGGAGAAAGATTCAGAGCCTGCCGGACATTCTCACCCGCTACAACAGTGACCCTGGGTTTTGTGGCCGAGTAAAATGCCTGGGAGCACTGGCCTTTGTGCCACCTCAGGAAGTAACACGGGCTTACGAGGAACTTACGGCATCACAATTCTACCGGGATAACGTTGAGCTTCATAACTTGCTACCTTACTATGAAAGAACGTGGGTAGGGGCAATCATCTTCAGAACTGGACAGCGGGGCCAACCATTGTATCCAGTTGATCTCAGGAACTACAGAGAGCTCACCCTGGAGAAGCGTCATACATGACGCATAATACAATGGAGGGAATGGGAATGGGAATAATGCAATGGAGGGTTGGCACAGGCAGGTTGCTGTTCGGGTAGGTGGTAATCATTCCTCAATATGGGCCCTGATCAAGGCATTTATGTCAGAAGAGGTCTTAGCCAGCATGAAAATCCGGGAATTCTTGGCTGGCCAAGCCCCTCCTAGAAAACGTGCAAGATACGCGGAGAAAGCCGAGCGTGTACTACGGACCACACAACTATTTGACCGGGTACCGGTTCTAGATTTCCTTCGTGTAATAGCCTACAATGTGGAATTTAATGTGTAGAAATTTGTCATGCTAGTCAGTACCTGCTAGTTTGAATTGCTACCGTAGAAAATTATTATTGGTACTCATAGAATATGTTGTTAAGCTTGTGCTGATTAATGATATCTGTATGTAAACATATATTAAGATTTCGTTCAAGAGTACTGCCCAAAATATTTGTATAGTTCATATTGGCTCTTTTTCTTTTGATATATTGAGTTTACCCGATGATACCCACTTCGTGAAAAAGGGTTCCGAATTGAGCTATATTGGCTGTCCGGGCTCACAGTAGTGTGAGACTAATTTCAAAGCCCGTAAATTTTTCAGAGTGAGCTGAGCTACCGCTGTTAGCTCTGATCATATCACCTACCATTGCATTCATCACATTTTGTTTTATCATTGAAAATTCATAAAAAACTATCTCAAAATTATGGTGGCCTCAGCATTATCGTACATAAACTTCACGGCTAGTCCGACCGTCAGCTTTCCTGTCCATTCTTATAAGCGATAGCGCAGCGCTCGCGCGCTGTGATAATGTGACAGGTTATAGGACAGCTCTTGCGTCCAAGGAAGTTCACTTCCGCGCACATTGAAATTGCCTCTCGCTTTTAAGTGTTTGTTAGTTAAGTGACAAAACTCAGGCCCTAATTATTACTGTATGATGGAAGTTGTTTTGACAGTAGTGATTTTGGCAACTAGTCATTTTTCCCAATCGTTATATTGGAATTAGTGCTTTCGGCATTAGGGATTGTGTCCACGAGATTTAGGTGTGTTACGGTTCAGACAAAGAAGTTGAGAAATTACTCGATTTAGTTAATTTAGGTGTGAAAAGTTTATTTTAAAGACAGTAGAACAATAATAGTTGCGTCTTCAAGCAGAGTGGCACGATTGCCTAATTTTACTGTAGAAAGTTTGTTTGAATAAAGAAGAGCTTGGGAAACAATCGCGAAAGTTAAGAAAAGAAAGCATCAACTTTAATGAGGGTATTAGGACTGGTATTGTTTATGTACCAGTGTGCCACTTTTTTGGTTTAATTTCAAGAGAAAAGACTCAACCGACAGAAGGTTGGTGCACGTTTGTAGTGTTGATTTATCAGTCCGTTGCCATTTGAAGTGCTTACATCAGAGAGCCTTTGGAGAAACGTATTGATTTATTGCAGTATGAAAATACAATTAGCTCTATGGAGCTATATACTTAGTGCGTTCATCATGTATGCTGCTTGCTCCAAACGAGTCAGTGACTGTAAGTAATCATTACGTTTAACACTGTCGACTTTTAGCGTACACTATCAAACTTGAATAACTCTAGTCATACATAAGCTGTAAATATTGAAAACAAAAGGCATTATTATTTACATTTTAAATCATTTGCTAGAAGTTCAAATGCACTGTGTAACAGTGTTGCATGATTCCCGGGAATCTAAAATGGCTTGGAAATTTTCGGAAGGTTCCCGGAAATCTATGTAAATCATGGTAATTTATTGGAAATCAGTGGGAATCTATGATCCAGACAGAACTTACTAACTTTTATTAACCCCATATCATACCATACATACGTTGTAGAAAGATTCTTAAATCAGTGTTTTTATCAAAACTGGCTAAGAAACTGAAGAGATAATCCAAAAAGTTAGCTTGCTCCTCTTTCGGTTGAGGTGGATCTTCTTGAACAGTGAGGGACGCTACTGGTCGTTATTAGTAGAATCTTAATTGGAAGCCTCTACGATTGAGATTCGAACGCTTTATCTTCGTATTTTAATACTGTGACAAAATGACATTGCTTCAACTCTTGTCAATTTATTGGAAGGACGGCCTCAAATCTCTTTTCAGTGATTTATTTCATCTTAATTTTTCATACTCAGATTTAGAAATAAAAGTGCTGTGAAATTTTCCAGTAACGTGGCTCACGAATTTGCATACAAGCAAGATTTTCTAGAATTCCAGAACAGCTTGGAAGTTTAAAAGGTAGCTAAAAAAACTAGAATTTGGGAAATAAAACTGTGTCAGATTAGATTGCCATAGATTTCCATAGGTGCCCATTAAGATTTCCGAGAATCTTCGCAGGCAAGATTTCTACATGCGAGGAAAATTCCTGGGAATTCCCGGAAATTTTCGAAAATTTCCATATGGCATTGTTCCCGAATGCAACACTGACTGTGTTCTGGGTCGCCCAACTAAAGGTATACCCTTGGTTTTCTTGAAAAGCCATTGATATTCGAGAGCTATAACAACTTTGAATACGAATTCTGAAACTAGTCTTCACAGTCTTCAGGGTTTCTTTCATAATAAATTTGGTCAACACTTGGGTGCAGTGGCGCAACAACAGTGTAAGAATGTAAGACATCTCTTACACTGAATTCAGGTTCAACCCCTCAAATAAGCAAAATTAACTAAAAATAGCAGCTTTTTTAATGTTATTAACAACGATGTCTTACACAAGAAACTTTCTGTGGTTGCGCCACAGCTTGGGTGAGATATTCGAGCTCAATGAAAAAAATTGCACTGTAATATGCAATTTAGGGATTTTTGGCCCACTTTTAAAGCTATTTTCAAAAATAATTACCACTGTAGTGGATGGATCGTGAATATTTATGCACAACTGATGACGACTGAAGGGATGACAAAAGGCAGGGCAATGTAGGACTAGTGTGTGTGTGAATGACTGAATTGTGAGTACTTGGTAATAATAATAATAACGTAGTTTATTTAAGTTTAGAATAAGGGAAGAGAGTAGTTGTTTGTAGTAAGGTTGCCTGGATCAGAAACCGCACTGGATAGTGAGTGCGTTTGGGATTTTATAGCCGAACAGATAATTATGCATTCATGGAGGAGAAAGGAAAATGTCCACTGACCAATGATTCAAATAGATTAGAAAATGTAGTTAACAAATTCGACATTAAATCAACATACACGGAAGGGCCTGGAACTAATAAGCATACAGCAAACTGCAAAGTTTGTTCAACTGAGCGTGAAAAACCACACAGACTTTTTTGGAGCACATTGAAAGGAACCTGGGGATTAAGAGAATGAGTCTGTATAAAAGCCCTAAATCACAAATCCGTGAAGCAATTTTGGAAATGTTGGGGCTTCCTCTTGAGGCCACCTTTTAAATACTTAGGCAAATTATCTGAAGCCTCATACTTCAGGTACAGTGTGCTCTACTAGTGTTTCTGATCATTATTTTAGGAGATCAACATTATATTGGGTGGTATCAACTAAACACTCCGAGTTTCTCACTCCATAATTGGTATTCAAAATTGCTACAGCCCTCAGATGTCGTAAGCTATTCACAAAACCAAGTGTACCATTCAAGTAGGGCCAACCTGTATACAATCGAAATCCAAAAAGTTAGAGTGTATATACTTTATAAAAACAGGCTCTTCCCGTCCGGGTGGATGTTTTCACCCAAGACCATCGAAAATTTTTGCGGCGAGCCGTTCTTCACATCAACTGAAGGCAAAACATGCAAGACATAGGGTCAAGTCTACTCATTTTGGTCGGTCTTCAGTCCACGGCAATGCAAACTCATCGCACTTGACAAAAGATATAATTACTATGAAGAAGCTTGCGGTTGAAGCTCTTGCCAAGGACCTAATTGTTGCACTGATTATGAAGGAGGGAGCCATAGGAATCCATCTCACAGAATATAGAACTTCAATCAATGAAGGTCTTTTGAAAATGGAAAATTTAACAAAGACGTGGACACAAACATCCCCGAGTGCTGAAACATTTCTTGCGTCGATGTCACTTGTGTTGGATGACTTGAAAATCGGATCTGTATTCATAACCGATGACTTGGTGAGAATACAAAAGCTTGAAACCGACCCTACTCATCCAATAACGGAGGTAATTCGATTGAATTATAAGTACAATCATCTGCAAGATGCTTACTTCGCAAGAGATCTGAAAGATGGCTTAGTGGCTGGGACATATAAAGAGAACAACGATCTTGGTATAAACCATATTATTCAAACAGCGAATGGGACCGATGAAACATGTGTACCATTTTGTTACAAAAGAATTGAAGGCTCTGATTGGTGGGGACCTATAACCCTCGTGAGAGAACACCTCATGTACTCAGATCTGTGGATGGTATTTTTAGAGGAGCTGAATTCTAAATTAGAAAGCATTGAATCTCAAATAGAGCCAAGGCAGAGGGACTTTAAAGGGGAGTTCAGTAGATGGGAAGGTGGGAAAAACATCACTTCTGGGAATATAATGGAAGCATTGGATCGAATGAATAAGGAATATAATTTGTATTCTATTAAAAACCGTATTTCCGAAATCGTTGCAACGGTTAATAATAATCGATTAAGATACTTGAACGAGATAGTAAGAATTACCTTGAAAACACGGCCAGTATGCTCAATGAAGAGTGACGTTGCATACGTTACAGCTCCATATCTCTTGATGAGTCAAGTCCTGAATTGTACACGTTATCTCACTACAATAGATTCCAAGATCAACTTTGTAGCAATAATCGCTAGTGTGCGATTCTATATTGATGATGACTTAAAAGCCGACTCAATTAGATCTCCAAACTTAGAGTTAGGCAAGGGATTTCATCTCGTAATCATTTCTCCGGACTGGCTGGTTGTAGGGGGCAATGTTCGAACTATCGATCTCGGTGGCCGAACACCATCTCCGTTTAGTTCCAACACACAAGATTCGAGAGGCGGTGAACCAGGAATTCCTGGAGAAGCGGGGGGTACATTATTCTCATTTGGTAGTTATATATCTGGTGGAAACTTAACTGTAAAGCTCAATGGAGGAAGTGGTGGAAACGGACAAAATGCGGATTACCATATAAGTTTCGTGAGATTTGGTTGCTACCAAAAGGACCTTATCATACGAAACGGTGATTATTGCTGCAATATATATGAAGTTCAGTTTTGGGCCCCTGGTTTACATGGTGGTCAAGCTGGTATAGGAGCTCCTGCAGGGAACTACCAGACTTTTGTGTTTAATAATGAAACCCAACAGAAGTTTTATTTTGAAACAAATGCCGGAAAAAGCGGCGGAATTGGAAAAGGTTCTAAATTCTATACTTATGCATGGACTTGGTACAATAGTTATCATAACGAACTATCAAAAATAGAACAAAAATATGGAAACTATTGGTGCTCAAAAGTAGGTGCTCAAGTATCGACACTACCTCTAAAACAAGATGATGCCGTTTATATGACCGGTTACGATGGTAAAGGTTATAGAGCACCAAGTCAGCCAAATAAAGTAAATTTTGACGCTAAGATGTCAGTGCCTGCTATTCTGAGGTACAAAATTTTGTCACGAAAGCATTCACACTTGTTTAACGCCAAAACAATCCATGAATTCGTTTCGAAACTTGACTTAAATGAAACGGTTGTGAATTTGTACAGTACTATTGATCTTATAAATGAGTTCAATGCATTGGGAAAGGAAGCAGTTGGAGGGTATTTTAATAAAGAAATACTAAAGCTCAGCTACCAATCGCTTGCAGTACGTGCACTGGCACTTGCGCAAAATTACACTGGTGACAATCCAGATGACAACGTAAGAGTGCTCCTATTTTTGAGTTCTGCAGCTAGAAGCAAAATGCTTACTGTTTCAAATCCTTACGAGCCTATACTAGTAGTAAACATGGAGGATTTTTTGGCTGTAGAAAAGAGTAGAGTGGTTGATCTAAAGCAAGCAACTGAAGAACAATTGCAGTATCAGCAGATAACACGGGCAGTTACTAACTATAATGACATGATACAAAAACACTTTGAAGAGGCAGCCTACTTTATTGACAACACAATTAATCCGGAGTTTGATGCTATTGAGATGAAAATGGGACAGTTTACACAAGCCTTGCTCGATAGAATAAAACAATTGAAAGAAGACGAGGAAAACAACAAAGAAATCTTAAAAGAACAGAGGGAAAAACTCAAATCACACAGAACTGGTAACTTATTTTCAGGTATATTAAAAACGATCGGCGATGTGGTTAATGTCTTCAACCCAATCGGAGGAGCTTTAAGTGCAGCAGTTGACTTGGGAAACTCGATTGCTAATCCAAATCCAGGAAAGCCACCAGTCAAGCCAGTTCAGATTCCAGAAGCCGTTGCTCGTGGAAGTAGTAACTCAGCTTTGCGTTTCAGACAGTCGACTAGTTACAGCTTGAAAGGTTTTAAGCGTCAATTGGAAGCAGTAAAAATGATACTAAACCCCTATCGTGAGAATTTTCCGAATACTTTTAAAGAACTAGAAAGCATAAGTACTGACAAATTTTTGAAAGATGGAGACGATCCTGATAAACCCATTGATGATTTTCCTCCTGCTGATTGCGTTTTATCTTTTAAACAACAGCGTACTACTAACGCCAAGACAAGGAGTCTGCAATCTGTCGTCAAAGAAGCAATTAAAATTGATAAGGCAAATGCAGTTTCAGAAGCTGTTAAAAAATTTGCTGAAGTAGCGACAGCTGCACTAAAGGGGACAGCAAGCACATACAACCAATGGGTGCAAGATACGGGTAACATCGAAGAAATATCCCAAGCCATTACAAATACTGATCAAAATATAATGGCACTCCAAAATCACATAGATAGAATTGAAGAGGAATTTCTGCCAGCAATGGATGATTTGTTCAAAGGGTTAAGTGATGCTCGTCAAGATCTTGCTGGTCAGTCCTCAATCGCTCTTACCGTAATTCGACACAAAATGCAAGCGGCCATTCGGGATGCGCAGACCGATTTTAAAAAAGAATTTGTCGAAGGTACTGGTCTTGAAGACTATTTCCAGCGAGGTCTACAGAGTGTAGAGGATGCCATGGGCACTCTTATTACAATATATGAGCGATTGGATGCTTATAAAGAGCAAGGGAAGCTTGCAAATTTCACGGCTGAAGTTGCTTTAAACCCAAAATATTATTTAGAAAAACTGAACGACGCGACTTTGCAGAAAAAATTTGACGAACTCAGATACACCCTTCAGGGTGAAGTTATTTTGAAACGCCAAAGTTTAGTGGAAGGAGCTTATAGAATGTGGAAGTTTCCTATGGTTGACCCAGTTCTGTGTAGTTACAAAAATCTCTCGGCTTCAGTGCTAAATTTTTCTACATACGAGGAAGTGTACAAATTTTTAAGTTCTATTGAAACAAGAATAAACAGTTTGATTGAGATTGTTCGTACAAGCAAAAACAGCATTTTGCCTGGAGACAAGTGGACCCTGAAAAGTGAATTTAAACGTGGGGATAACGGCTATCCATTTTACAAATGGGAAAACTCTTCCTCGTCACAATTCTTGGCGACTTTGCTCACTGGCAGACCTACTTTCGTTCAAGCTGATCCCTTTCCCGGGCCTCCATTTTGCGAAGCTGTAAAATTCAGTCAGCTTTTTCTGACTTTCGGTTCCGCTATTGGAGACACTCGGTTAGAAGAAGAGCTAAAAATGGTTCTAAATCGTTACACAGTGACTTTGATACACGAAGGAAACTCGAACTATCTCTTTGCTAATCAAACATTTGTCATTACTGCCGAAAGAATTGATTTGGATTTTTCGTTTGAACGTGGTCCTGATGGGAATCCCAAAATTCGTAATGCCGTTTATGACAAATTGCTTAAAGGCGATCTAACACTTAGCCCGTACGCAACTTGGGGCATGGCTCTGCGGCCCATCGAAGAAAGTTTTGGTTTTGAAGCCTTGGCGAAATTTTCTAACAAGCTTGACATGTACTTAGAAGGATACGGGTCGTGCGTACGGAAAAATTTTGCCAATGAAGGTGACTACGTGAGCCCAACGTGTGAAGATCTACAATTACAAATGGACGATTCTGCCTCTGACCAGTCCAATGTCCCAAGTCCAGAAAGTATCAGAGGTGTAGGTCTTGACTCGCTTGGCTAGCTCGAGGGACGTGTATACCCCCATGAACAACATGAGTTTGGGGTGATTATAATTAGAAATAAGATAAACTAATATATTTATAATTAGTGTGCATAGTTGGTGCAGATATACAATTGGTTTTGGATCAATTAATAAAACACTGAACTACAGAACATTGTATTAACTTCCCCAATCTTATGGCATTCTTGTCCATCTCGTTTCATCCGAATCGATACTAAATCATATTTAAATCAAACGAAATTCCTTTTACTGACTATGATCTTCTCTGTCTATAGTCTACGGTCCATTTTGATCCTCACCAGTCCTTAATGGGCTCTGATATCCATCATGGGATGGTCGTTTCACGGAATAAGCAGGAAACAATTAGGGACCAGTAATTACGACGAAGTCTTTCGTAAATTTAAATAATAGAAACTTCCAGGTCCTTATCATACATAGATTATGGCCTCAACAGGCATGGATTTTGGTTCGAGTCCTGAGCATACTTAGCATACGAAACTTCTACTAACAATGCAACTCTTTCAGCGACTACACCGGGATTTCAATGATTGCTGGCGGAATGTATAGTGCCTACCTAGTA
>JAQIWI010001140.1:0-18728 GCA_034698825.1 Deuterosminthurus bicinctus | reverse complement strand
AAGGATGGAATTGTTGGATCATTGGTCCAATTGATAATAGCTTTTTTCTACACGTTCTTCCTTCAGTTTTACCACCAGCTGAATTGCACGAAACACTTCGTTGTGCTTGCGTTTCAATCTCAACGTATCTGAATGTGCTTTACTACAATAATTCCTATCCCATGATCCATATTTTTCTTGCATGATACATATAGCGAGATAGTAGTATTTGTCGTTATGACAGAGCTGTCTGACGATATGAGACGACAAACGTCGGATGATGCCTTCCTGTCGTTCGTTCCTTACGTGCACCCGAGCCATACTCCGTTTAGTCCGTTGGAGCCCATCCCAGAGGAAGGAAGAGATCGAAGTACGTGTGATGATATTGACCCTAAGTTATTGAGCCTCATTAGCTGGGAAAGACTGTTAAGTTTCGGAAATGAGTGAGAAAACTGTTTACAAGGTCACCTGCCGAGCGGTATGAAATAATTCTTTCCTACTTTCATAGAGTAAAAAGCAAGGAAAAACTGATGTTGTGAATCCAACAAAAATTTCCTTATTTATATGACGCATTTAATTACGCATTGAAATCTTGCAGCAGGAGAAGTCATTCAAGGGTGAGTTTGTTTACGAGGTGCCCAATTTTGATGGCTATTTATCGCGCTCGGAAGTGAACTTGAGATGTGAGACTATGTATTCGAGTCCGTTCACGATGGATGGGATGGAGGGGTATGTTGAACACTTTATGTAATTTAAAGGGGGTTTTGCTACGAAAGTTTTTGATCAACTAATTTTTATTATGATGCTCTTTTTTTATCAGATACTTCGAAATCTGTAAAGGAGGTATCAGCAGTGATGAGGTTTCAGTCAAGTTTAACTTCGAACCCTTGGGAACTGATTGCAGTGTCATGTCATGGAAGATTCAAGGCAGCATCAGTATCCTGGAAGACAGCGAGAGGCTGTTCAACGTTTTTAGTATGACAATACGAGTATCTGAGTTATAAATAAATTTCTTACACATTGAAAATTGAATATTTATACTATTTAGGAACTGCGAGAGTTGCTTATCGGAATGCCTCCTCCAAATCGGATGGCCTCACGAGCACCATGACTTTCCCCAAGCAAACATTTTTGTCTGCTGCAAGTAAAGTGAAAAATAACGGGAAAGGAAAAACATTAAGAATTGTTCTGTGGTATTACGCATACAGTTACAGCCAACTTGGTCCGCCATATCCAACGAAGACCTTTCCTGCAGTAATCTCTAGAAAGCCAGAAATCAATGAAGCTCTACGTCGTGGAGCTGAATCGGATTTCACTATTTCCTGTGGTGGCCATGAGTACCCAGTGCAACGCGCTGTGATGAAATGTGAGTGTAATTCAAAATTGCTTTAGTTAATAGAACTTCGTCAGAATATTGTGAATATTTCATCGGATGATTCAATGTTAATGAAAATGAATCCTACGTACGTGTAGTAACGAACAACGACGACAGGTTTTGTAACTCATATGCGTTTTGAAAATTTTATTCCAGGGGCAAGTCCAGTATTCAGTCGAATGATTGAGTCCGGAATGCAGGAAACGTCATTGAATCGCGTTGAAATTGAAGATGTTGACCCCAAAACATTGGAAATGATGCTTGATTTCATATACAAGGGTCAGATTGAAGGAGTGCTTGGCACAAATATTGTTGACCTTTTCTATTGTGCGGAGAAGTACGAACTTTTGACACTCAAGTCACATTGTCTTGATTTCCTTGTGACCATGGTGTCTGACGAAAACGTCACTCAGTTTCTATCCAGTGCCATCATGTGTAATGCCGGAGAACAGATTGTGAAGAAGCTCAAGGATTATTGCAAGGAGTAAGTTAAAATATCATGCGTAAAATGTAACATGATTACGATTACAAACTATACAGTGGAATTTTTAAAAGGCGATGCTGGCAACTACTAAAGCGGAAGGAATTTCGAGATTATGTTGAAGCCAATCCAGAAGTACTCGACGAAGGCAAGAAGATTTATCAGAAATAATCAGGTATCATGTGACCAAAAGTTTTCTAATGAACTGGACCAATGTAATTTTAAGAATCCAATGTTTTTCTGTAAAACATAATACAAGTTTTTTTTACGTTTAATGTGTATAGTAAGCTAAAAGTGAGTCCCTCTGCAGTGATAGCAATAGCTGCTCATGTTGTTCGCCGATTTTTATGGAGAATAATAATTTAGCTTTCTTCTCTGGCTCATGTCATGCTGATTCTACTTTTAGTTGAAATTATGATTATCTCAGCTGTTCGTGAACAGCCATACTACTAATTGACAATCGTGCTGAATTTGTACAGCTTCATAATTTTGAGTGCACCATTATGTCATATCGTTCATGTACAGGCTCCTGTTTCCTAGACCGACTTGGTTACATGAGTGAGAAATACGTAAAATGCCTGAAGTTTGGAGAACGTATCATTTTCGCCAACATTAGCTATTTTACAGCTCATACGAATGAGAATTTTTAGAATTATATATATTTACGAAGTATATAGGATAAAAACCTATATCTTCGCTTGCTGCTCAAATCGGATGGAACTGAAGCTGCATATTAGGTCAGCATAATAGGCTACTAATTTCACTTGCCATAGAAACAACTGGAGGACACTGGGCCAAATTGACGACAACAACTAATGACAAGAAGTGCAATATTCGTTACTCTCTCTCATCCTCATCAGTAGCATGAGTCATGCTACTGCTACTATGCTACTCATTACTCATGCATGCCCACCCATTATGCGTATGCCCATGCCCATCGTGCCATTGGCCATTGCCAATCGCCAACGGCATTGCCATTAATCCATTCATCATAATCATTCATTCATAACGTAACGTACTCATACCAGTCGACAATGTGTGAGGTCAAGGCACCACCACTCGACCTCGAAAAAGCCGATCCAAGTCCTGGAGTTAAACTGTAATTTACCACTTTTACTCGACTACGGCTACCGCTACGGTAATGCTTTAGCAATTAGCTGTAGATGAACAACGGCGTATAGGTACAATGGCGGCTCAGCGGCCCCGCGGTCGATTGGCTGGTACTAAAAGTCCTCAAATGCAACTCATTTACGAATGAAATTCGGCATACATTTATGAATGATTTAAAAAACATCTGTAAAGCCTTTAGAAACTCTTCCAAAATTTATTGTCCTTATTGATTGGGGTTATTTTTTCGCTTCGTCTCGCCATGATGGGAAATTCTACCAGATAGGCATGCTTAGAAACTATGTCAAGAAGTCCAAGTAAGTACCATCACTTTGTTTTCGTTTTTGAGCTCGTGGCGTGTACGGATTAATTACACGTGGTCATTTTTAGAACACATTCCTTCCGCGTTCACAGTGCCGTCAACAACAACTGACGACACCACAATTGTTAGCGAAACAACCGTGACGACAACCGATGCCACATCTATAGCTCAGCCCTCAGAAACCACAGAGTCAACATCTTACTGGACGGAAACAACCTTGACATCTGAAATCCCATCCTCCTTTACCGCTGCCAGCTCATCAGTCGCAGGCCCATCTACTCTGGTTTCGGCTTTGAATGCGCCATCTGACATTTCTTCGGGCTTAGCCGTAGAGTCATTTCATGATCCCTTGCCCCCGAAGAAGTTTGCCTTCACGAATGGATCTCTGGCGGCAACAGCACAAACTGTCAACAATGTCGGAACTTCATCAAATGCAAAAAATCCATTGAACCAGATACCACTGATTTCAAATGCTGAGAAAGCTTGCCCATACAAACGGGATCTTCGAGTTCTAGCGTCCTCATTTGCCACTGAAACAAACTTTGAAAAATTCTATCTGCCACTAACTAAGGTATCAACGGACGCAGGAAGCGGCCCAGCTCTTAGTGTGGATGAGATTAAAAAAGCACATCAAGGGCCATGCACCCCGGATATTCTTATTGACGCGTTGTTTGGAGTCGACTCATTACCTTGCAATGACTGCGACAAAGAAGGTTTCAGTGGAACTGCCTTAACAGCTACTTTTGCCCATTTGCTTTCCGAAATCGTTGATGCTGTCGTGGCGATGAGAGAAGATTGTTTGGATTTTAATGCTAACACGTGCGAGACAGCAAGTCGATTATCAGATTTCCAATAACAGTGAAATTGCAAAGTAGATTAATTCAAACTTCAAAACAAAGTCAAACGTCAAACCATATAACCATTTGGCTGGCTAGCTTAGAGGCTACGCTAGAGCTAAGGTTCGGCCGGCTCAAATGCTCAACCGCTCAGTTAAAGTAATTTTTTTTCGTTTCACCTCAAAAGGTGAAGTTAATCCCAAACACTCCTTCCACTAATTAGAAATCCTATCAGCATTATCCCATCCAACATGACGGAGAGTACGAGTATTGTGTCTCGACACTCCAAAAAGAAAAACTTCCGAGGTATTTGAATAAAATTGAAGCTAAAACATGCAAATTCAGCATATCCTTCTGATTTTGTCCTCGCCATTTCCAGACTTTGCAGAGTTCGCAACAATGAGATCTCGCAAAGCAGCAGCCAGCTCAGGATTTTCTCGACGTTCCGACAATCTCACTCCACCCCGTCGACAGTACAAAGATCGTGAACATCCAGCAGAACTTTACACAATTGACGAAAACCCAGAACTCATATCTGACACTTCACCTGTGCTCATACTAGAGCGAGAAGGAACAGAATCTTCTGCGCAGCCAAATCCTCTACCAGCCCAGCAGGTCAATGAAACCAGAAATCGAGGTGGTGAAGGCGAAACTCCTGAATCTATCCCACCTGCGAACTCCGACCAAGAATCATGTTCCAATTTCCTCATAGTCAAAATCCAAGACAGCATGGACAACGTCAACAGCGACAGTCAGGACAGTTTCACACCAGTCGTATCCAGATCAGTAGACACCGCATTAGATGCAATCATTATTGACGCACCAAAATCATCAGAAGATTCCCTTGATACCGTGTCTTCAACTTATGTCCTTCATTTAGAAAGATCCTTGAAAAGTACCAAAAGGGAACTAGAGCAACTAGTAGACGCTGAGAGTCTAGCTTCCATCGAGTCCAATAAGCAACTTGAATCAGCTTTAAAATTCCTTGCAGATGAGCCAGATGAAAACTTGGAGTCCAAATCCAAATGGGAAGACAAAGGAAGCTCTTAAATTCTCATATGGCTAATCAAAACATTCTCCGGCCTTTCTCAGTGAGCTTCCAACACGCATTCAATAAAATGGCTATGAGACTATACTCAAAGTTAGCTTCAGAACAGCATCAGTTTTGTATGTCAACTGCTATCATGAAATCTTTAGCGAAGAGTTCTAGGGGCAATAATCTTTGTACCTGCATGATTATTAATCACCTTCTGATTACTTCAGTTATTTTATTCACATTTCCGTGGACTACATTGACTCTCCCATGAAATACCAAACAAGCATTGCGTTGCCTCATGGCCAGCCTTATAATTGATTTGATCATGACCAGCTTCTCTTCCCTTCAATCAGATGAAGAAATAACTGATTCAATCCGAATCATACCTGTCATAAGCTTACAAGCCAGCCAGTATCATGGTCATTTGCAGATCGTCGATCCGATATCATTTCATACATAAACCCAATGCTCATAGACAATTCCATGAGCCTTTGACATAAGGCAAACGATTTGTGAGCTTCTTTGTTGCTCTATTGAGAAAAGAAAGGGAAAAAGGCTCCTGGCTCCTCACGAAAACTTTCAAAGTTTGGCGTTTACATGGCACATGTTCCAGCCATAAAATCCGGGCGGTAAGAGAAAGATAGAGAATAGAGGCTCAAGACCTTGTGGGGATACAAATACAAGTGCTAGAGTACCTGCTAGTCACACTAGAAGCTCCTATTCAGTGGATTACATTGAACTATAGGAACTGTGAGAGTATCTGTACAAAGTGGAGGGGCTGGGTTGTAGTTGCAGGTCACACACTAACCTCCCTCTTTATCTTCAGTATTGACTTTGAGAGTCGTGAGAGAGATACTCGTCAGATCTTGGGAGATCAGCTGCTTGCTTAGTACATGTATAATTTGTGACCATTTAATATTACATTAGAATACATTGGAAATGCTTGTCTAACTCCACTGAATGAGTTATAGGCGTGAAAGTGATATATACTGGTGATATCCCACCGCGTGTTGTGTGTGTGTGTGTACAGAGTACAGAGTTTATATTCGTCCTAGTCCGTCAGTCAGTGAGGGAAAGGTGAACTCTTTTAGTCGGTAACTCAGAGGAGAATTCATAATACTTGATCTTCACAGTTGAATCCAGGAGTTTGAAGGAGCATAACGTACCGTCGTCCTTCAATTGGGTTTGCTGGAGTGAAGCCAAAGGAATAGGAGAGATCGTCATAAATATCAAGTTTTAAAGGTGACCTGAGTGAGAAAAAAATACAACAATGTCGACAGCTCATCCGAAGGGTCGGCCCATTCATCAAGGGTCTCATAAGGGAAAGGGCATTGCTGTCCTGACTTCTGGTGGAGACTCTCAGGGTAAGTTCAGCTAATAACTGAAATATTGATGAAGGACTAGCCGGATGAACTTTGGGTGTATTTTTTGTAAGAGATTTTAGGTGTCTTGATGAACGGCTCAGAGGAGTCAAATTATGCAGAACCCGTATAAAGAACACAAGATCTACTATTACTGTCGTCAGGAGACCATAATTTAGTGCTTGCCTTTCAGTCTACGCAGTTCAATGTGTGTAAAGCTTTCGCAATGAGCTAGCTAGCTACGTAGCAGCTTGATTTAGTCGTTTAAAAATGTTGCAATTACAGTCAAGGTTATGGAATTTTAATCAGGATGGATGCATGTTCCAGTGTCAAGCTAGGAATAACTAATTGGAGGTGAGCTTACTGGTTGGCTAGACTTTAAAGTCATGGGGTAGATAGCTCAAACGAGTGTCATACCATTATTCACTCCATACTGCTCTGTAGTGAAGAAGGAATTTTTATATTCACACTTAATTAGATAATATACATGGCGGAAAAGTGAATTAAATTCATTGCCTTTAAAGTGCAACTTGGCTCGGCATGTACACACACTCCTAAGCGTGTTGCAAACTGTCCTAACGTCACGTACACCAAGATGTTTTTATTGCAGCTAACGCCTTCCATTGAATCAATTGGTCTGATTGTATCTATTGGAGTTTACATGAGATAATTTCATCGCCTTTGATGATTGCAGATTCATTGTGATGATTAATATAGGGGGCCAGTGACATGTACTCTGTCATTTAGACTGTAGACTCTCGCCTCCTTGTCTTCTTCTTATAACATGCAGTTAATCAGTAACTGGAGCAGACAAAGTCAATGCTGTCATGGTGTCTGTAAATGACCATATGAGTTTTTTTGACGAGGGTACATAGCTTTCTCACCATGTGATTATAGACTTGCCGGCGAGGCAAATGACGTGAGCATGCAGAAATGTTTTTAGTAGCGTCAGCAAAAATAATTGCGGTTGCGTTGTCTATTCAAACACGTGCTTACTGACACTGACATTTATTTTTTTGTTTCTGTAGGCATGAATGCGGCGACAAGGGCCGTAGTACGAGTGGGAATCTACCTGGGATGCAAAGTCCATTTCATTAGAGAAGGGTACCAAGGACTGGTTGATGGAGGTGAAAATATCATCGAAGCTTCATGGTCCTCCGTGTCTGGAATTATTCACAAGGTACTCATGTCTCCAGAATGACAGATAAATTACAGTCATGTCTTTCTCGTTGAAAAAAAAGTATTCAAGGAGCAAGAGATTGCACAAGCTTGGTTTTTGTTCAGTTCTAGAAGTTGTTGATGAGACTTTGACAGACTCATTTGGTTGTAATGACGCAAATGCGTGTGATATCGTTAGTACTCTTTGACTTTGAGGTATTATAAGGAAGCCGCATTGCTGGGCGTAAATGTTGGTTTAAGTTGTAGGTAGAATGAGTGAGTGCGATGATGGGAAAAATGAGAAATATTGTATAAATTTTCTCAGTGGTTTTAAATGTCGTGGATGAAATTTTTTAGGGTGGCACGGTTATTGGATCCGCACGATGCAAGGATTTTACGGTTCGTGAAGGACGAATGAAGGGAGCTAAGAATCTTGTGGACAGAGGAATCACCAATCTTGTTGTAATTGGTGGTGACGGATCGCTTACTGGAGCAAACTTATTTCGTCAAGAATGGCCTGGTCTAATGGATGAACTTCTTGCCAAGGGACAAATTACTCAAGAGCAGCGCAAAAATTTCGGTCACCTTAATATTTGTGGGATGGTGGGATCCATTGACAATGATTTCTGTGGAACAGACATGACCATCGGTAAAGCCTTTAGCAACAAAGACATTGTGGATGCCAATCACTGCTAAGTTATTCTAATGGATATGATTCTCTTCTTAGGAACGGACTCGGCATTGCATCGAATCATTGACTGTGTGGATGCCATCGTGTCCACCGCGTACTCTCATCAGCGTACTTTTATTCTGGAAGTTATGGGAAGGCATTGCGGGTATGTCTTCAATGTCAAATTAGTCTCACAGTACATAACATCGCCTCTAAATACTTGCTGATCCAAAGAAAAAGAGTTTGATTCAACGTCTTTACTCATTCACGGGGACTGTAGATTATCATTAGATATTTTTCTCACTGCCAGGAGAAATAAGTAGCACCGTCAGGACACTTTGAGGTTTTTGACCTATCATGAGGTTATCTAATTTTAAATGGTGAAACTGGAAGTTGTAACTGCTGCACACTTGCCTCTATCAAGGCAATCGAGTAAATTAGAGTTTATTTTATGCCTTAAGAGTGAAATTTGAGCACGTATTGCAAGTAGGATCGAATGCACTAATTATTAGATTGAATGACCTTCCATGCACAGTAGAACTTTTTTCAGTTATTGATTTCGTTGAAATTTCCTTCTTGGCTTGTTAATTTGTGCCACATTATTTCCTCTAAGTTACCTGGCCATAGTGGGGGCATTGACTACGGAGGCCGATTATGTCTTTATTCCTGAAAATCCACCTCACGCTGACTGGCCGGAAAGAATATGCCAGAAACTTGGACAGGCAAGATCGTCAAATTTTTATGGGGTTTTCCGCTTCTATACTGTCAACAGATGTCCAGTTCAATCCGAATTTTGTCAAACGTCTCACTCGCTTCAACTCATAGTTTATAGTGGAAGTTTAATCTTTTAGTTTTAGTCAACTGATTCAAGGTTTTGAGTTGAAGATAATGCTTCCAATTTAACACGATTTGTGAAAGTAACTTGTTAAAAACACTCGAAATATTGACGTGGTGATGAGTTGTGAGAGGGTTGAATGGAGAAAAGCAAATGGATCAGCTACGTCTTCTTGGATTTATCATGTGTTTTGTTAACCATCAGGTTGTTCTTGTATTAGATATTTGGCCTTAGTTGGTGCATTAGCCAGCGAGGCTGACTATGTCTTCATCCCAGAGTGGCCGCCAGAAGCGGGCTGGCCGACTAAACTGTGCACCAAATTAACTCAGGCAATGCTGTAATTTAGATTTGCTGTCGTAGATTATTAATCACTGTATTTTCTCTTTTGTTTATTAACTCACGCCTTGATCCTCGCATGCTGTAGTCAATTGTTAATCCTCTCCTATGCTTTATGTGTTGGTTCCATGTGTTGGTTTCGGTTTCATAAGCTTGGAGGTGTGAGGCACTTGTTAACAAAAAATTAAATTTGTAGGAGAGAGACGCTGGTCAACGTTTGAATATCATCATCGTTGCGGAAGGTGCTATTGACAGGAATGGTGAGGCAATCACTGCAGAAAAAATTAAGGACGTTGTTGTTGACAACCTGGGACAGGATACCCGTATAACTGTTTTGGGTCATGTCCAACGTGGTGGAAGTCCGTCTGCCTTCGACCGAATTTTGGTAAGTCAAGAACATAATTACAGTTGGAAATTGTTGGTGATTTGGTCCTTTTAAATATCAACTGGTAATTAATATCAATAGGGTTGCCGTATGGGAGCCGAAGCTGTTATGACGTTGATGGAAGCTACGCCAGAATCTGAAGCTTGTGTTGTATCATTGGATGGAAATCAAGCGGTGAGGCTTCCCTTGATGGCCTGTGTGGAGAAGACGAAAGCAGTTGCCAAGGCAATGGCAGAAAAGAAGTGGGATTTGGCAGTGCAGCTTCGTGGAAGGTACGCAGAAATGAACTTATTCCAATGCTAATGGTGTGAATAACTGGGGGAATGGTAAAATTACAGGAGCTTTGCCCGCAATCTTGACACTTTCAAAATGTTAACACGCTTGAAGCCACCCAAACCTACTGTTGACGCAGCAGGAAATGCCCCGGTAAGAAGTTTACTAGTTTAGTTTTCATCGGCTTGGAAACTGTCTTGTTGTTCTAATAGCATGAATCCTACAGAGTGTGCTGATAACAATAATTCTAAATGAGTTTTTCATTTCTTGTTTGAAAATGTACTACCACCACAGGCACAGCGGATTTTAATAAAGGTATTGCTCCGTCACTGTTTTGTCAAAGCCTTCGTACCCCTGGAACCTGATAAAAGTTTTATGTCCTCATTATTCCCAAGGATACCCTTGTGTTCCGTCTGATACATGTTGCTTTTTAGTGTCCCACTAGTGGCAACGAACACAATGTGTCTTTGTGCCTTATTGCTTTTGGGTACAAAATATTAGAGAAATAGTTTTAGCAGCACTTGATTCCCTTGTGCATAATTACATGTTTGTTCGTGATTCTATGCAGCAAGATACCCTGTGGGGCTCGTCGGTAAGATTTGAGTAACGAAAATGCCCAAAATCTCTGTGTCATATTTATTTATTGTGATGTCGTCCGTTGACAATTCCAGCATTGCTGTTGTATTAATTTTAGAATAGATTAGAAAGTTGGCTACAAATTTAATGAATGTAGGACTAATAATCACGCAATGAGTGAGCTGCTAATGTAATGAGTTGGTGCACGTAGATTGGTGTATTATTATTTAATGTGAACGTCAAAGTTAATATCGTGTTGTTGTTTCAGGGTGGATTTACTCTGGCAGTGATGCATGTTGGAGCGCCTGCATGCGGGATGAACGCTGCTGTGCGATCCTACGTCCGAAATTGTATCTACCGGGGTGACGTTGTCATGGGAGTTCATGATGGTGTTGACGGTCTGATTGAAGGAAACATGGAGGAAATGAACTGGTCCGCTGTGACTGGATGGGTGGCACAAGGTGGGGCTTTCCTTGGGACCAAGCGGACGATCCCAACTGTGGAAACTATCCCACTCATTGCTGCCCAAATGAAGAAATTCAATATTAGAGGCCTCCTTGTTATCGGTGGTTTCGAGGCTTACCAAACAGTTCTGACGTTTGCAGAAAATCGAGACAAGTTCAAAAGCTTCTGCATCCCCATGGTTTGTATTCCTGCAACTATCAGTGAGTGTTTTGACATTGATATGATACAAGTGTCATTTGTCATATGGGAAGGTTGCATGGTGAATCTTTTTCTATTTAAAAAGGTAACAACGTACCTGGGACTGACTTCTCGCTGGGTTGTGATACGGCACTGAATGAAATCACAGAAATCTGTGACCGTATCCGTCAGTCGGCACAAGGAACGAAGCGACGAACGTTCATTGTAGAAACGATGGGCGGTTATTGTGGCTACCTCGCCACCATGGCGGGTCTCGCCGGAGGTGCTGATGCCGCTTACATTTATGAAGAACCTGCAGGCATTGATGCCCTTGTCCAAGATGTTAAGCATTTGTCGTCCAAAATGGCTAGTGGTGGAATTTCTCGAGGTCTCGTTCTCAGGTATGAATCTCATTGTCATCCGTACATTATTTAACAAGGTTGCACATTCATGGACAATAGGTAAATACGCAATGTAATTATTTTTGCTGCAGGAATGAATGCGCCAACGACAACTACAGCACAGACTTCATTCATCGGCTGTACAGTGAAGAAGGCAAAGAGTACTTTACAACGCGTGTCAATGTCTTGGGTCATATGCAACAGGGAGGCAATCCGACACCATTTGACCGGAACATGGGTACCAAAATGGCCGCTAAATCAGTTGAGTGGTTTGTGGACAAGCTAATGAACGAGAAGACCTTTGACACTCCTCAATCAGCTGTCATGCTGGGAATCGTCCGGCGGCAGTATAGATTTACTCCAGTTCAAGAATTAAAATTATACACAGATTTTAAACACCGAATTCCCTGTCATCAGTGGTGGTTGAAAATTAGACCTTTGTTGAGAATTTTGGCAAAGCATGAGTCAACTTATGAAGAGGAAGGTATGGATATTGGTGCTGAAGAGGCCACAGAATCAATAGCTTAAACGGCCATATCTATTTTAGGTGATGCACGTGTAATTATAATAATCATAGTTCTAGTATAAAAGCTGTACTCTCAGAAGCAGTCATAAATGTAGGTACTGTCGTATCTATAGTTATGTGCTAAACATGCCAGTCGCAGTAATCAAAGTTAATAATGAAAAACCCGTCGGACGGCAGTATTTTTATTCGATTATTGTGAAGACAATAGAAGCCTACTGTATACTTGTTTTTGTGTCTAAATATCCAGAGGTTATACTTCTGGACGCATTGGTATGTTATGTAATATGAAAAGAAAAAATATTTAATTGTTCATGGGATCTGTTGTTACGGATACCCAGCCAGTTTATTGGTGCCATTCTTGTATGCCTCGATGGCTGACAATATATAACAGTAGAACTGGTCCTTGTTATTGTTGGTGTAATATTCAAAAAATAATGCAGGAAAAGCTGCTAGTCAGGCAACTTGCTTCAAATTGTAGTAGTATATGCATAGGTGAACAACTGCTCGATGGAGTGATCTGCATAGCCAAAAAATAATTTCAATATTGCACGTAAAATTTGAAATACTGTGACTCAAGAATATGTAATATTTATTCGCAATAATTTTAACTTAAAACCCCAATCAACTTGTGTTCTGCGAATACAAAGCCGCAGCTGGTCAGCCGCGTGTAGTAATGCCACTTATAGTTGAAAGTAAAAACGAGAAAGAAGAAAATAAATGATTCACATGCGACAAATATAATGTAATTATTGTCTTCTATTGTACATACAGGTCCATATTGTTATCTAGGTGAAGCAAAACTTGTGGTGGACTTTTCTAGTCACGTCATGTAATCAACGTAAAACATGGCAATAATTTCATTGATATTCATTGTATTCATTTTTCTTGCTACCCTGGTGACTAATTTAACCAAGTTACCTGAATTGGAATCATCATTCATGAGTTGTAGCAGGGTATAATTTCCAAATTTGTCTGTGCGAATGCCTCCGGAGACCATTCAGTACGTACTGTTTCGTGTCATTTCCGCAGGGATGAATTTTAAAAGCATTTAGAAGGACGCTTGTTTTAAATGCGGGCCCTCTGTGGGATGAATGATAGCAGTCTTGTCAGTAGTGCCATTTTTATACTAAGGATTATCTTTACCTCTTAGGCACGTCTGAATTAGATGGACGCAGCTCACAATTATTTCATAATCCAAATGGGATTCATTCATATAATTTTCTTCACATAGACTAACGTAAGTCGTATTAATCTTCAGGGTCTCATGAAATGTAGCCATAGTACATTATTGTACTTAGTATTCAACATTCCTTGGGGAGAAAAGCATTCAACTTTCACAGTCTTCCGTTTCCCCTTTTCGGAAAACCACAGATGATCCCACAATGAGACGTCCAAGGGGATGTAGCATAAAGTCATATCTCACACAGTTCTATTGCTTCTTCTTCATGCTCACCCCTTGTAAGACTGTGATTCTTATCCAGGTTGAAATCCAAGGGATTTATATTTTTAATAGACTTGCAGCACTATCCCCTTCTCATGGTCAGCATGCCTACGTGTCTAGACTCACTTTTTTTGAAACTCCAATGTTTTTGAATGAGATTTTCGGCGGAGGGGTTCAATATTTTACCATTTATATTGTCTCAGGGCATAACTGCACAGAAATCCCTCCACCATTTATAGAGTTAGTCGCCTTTTTCTAACTTTGACTGGGTGAAGGGTGCAGCTGACGAGAAGATGCTATTGCTGTTTAAACTACACAAACTCCCTCAGGGTAACCATGAACTTTTCTTAGACACTTTGGCGTGTGAGACAGTAGAATGAAGAGAAAAAAAGAAAGGGCAGAAGGCAATCTCAGCTTCCAATTAAGCTGTGTTTGGATGCTGTCAAGCAGATAAAATGCTTCTGTGTGTGGAGAATGGTTGGAAATTATGCGAGCTTCACGTGGTGGTATGGAAAGCAGGGACTTCCATGAGGTGCAATGCATTTGTTATGGTATGTTTGTTTTGTCTCTGTGGGCATTCATCGGATCAGTCGTCGTCCTCCTTTCGTCACATGAAATATTGACGGAGAAAGGCGAAAGATGTGTTGCTCATGAATAATTCCTTCCACCTTGTCCCTCCTTCCCTCCTCAAGCTCTCCTTTTTCCACTGCACATACTATACTACAAGAAGAAACACTTATTATTCTTCCCAATGTTATCACCATAGCAAGTTTCTCTTGAACTTGGAAAGGACGCGGGCGATGGGGACAGGGGTGAAGCAGGAAGTCAAAAACATGGTCGTAGGGATTGTAAAGTGAGCAGTGAGCATACTTACTTTGACACTACTGCAGGTCTTGTTCCAATATTCCGCATTGGTTTACGACTTAATCCTCTCCGACTTGTACTATATGGTTAGTACAGAAGAAATGAAGGCTGAGGAAGAATGGGAGAGTAGCAGAACAACTGCTTGCATGATTTCCACGTTAAGTAAAGCGAAGCAAGCTTGGGAGGAAGCTGAATTGGCCATTTACAAATTATTATTTATAATAGAAATTTCATGGGACCGCATCATTTGGCCGCATAAAACAGATAAGGTGGGAATGAGACCGTGGTGGATATTTAAGGTGAGCAATATAGTCCTGCACTCTTGTCTCTCCCTCACGTGTTATACTACACAGCACTGCGTTTTAGGAGGAGCGAGAAAAGGGTCTGTCAAGTCCGGCTGTGCCTTAATCAAGAGAAATGTGGCACTGGTGGGATCACAACTATGATCCTTTTGCTACATGCTAGAAAATGCATAAATCATATACGAAGAAAGGTACATTTTCTCCTTTTATGTAATGCTCCTTGCTATACATCTTAAAGTTATGGTACGTGAGAGTTGGTTCAAGAATGAAAATGGCCCTCGTTCGACTCAAGTCCGTGTCAACTCCATATTGGGATTTTCCTTCACCATTTATTCACCATAAAGGGCAATTTCAACTGTGAAACACACAGGAATACGCACCAACGTAGCACACACATAGCCACCACATATGACCTATACATTTCTCCCTATGGATCCTATATATGATGATACTTTCTTTACGATCTTGTCATGTCTTCATGTGTACGTTTCTGTACCTCCTTGTCCCGCACACACACACTCGCTCTCCCTTCCTACTTTTACATTTATCGTTATCTGCTCCACGGAATCCCTTATGTTCCAAGCCAAACTGGCATTACGTGTCAAGCAATATGATCAAGTCCCTCTTCCTCCTCCTCCTCCTGTACATAGTCGCCACACGAATTTCTCAAAACTTATTGCCAAAAACCCAAAAGAATAATCATGTGGGCCGAGACATTCCTGTAATGCTGCATTCGTGGTCTTCTCTGATCTTGCGCGGATACTTTGACCATTTTTAGCTCACAGTTAGTAGTATTACAGCTCATCTGACCCAATTGACGAGTTATAATTTGAATTGAAGTGTTGGGCTCATTTTTCAACGACTAGAATAACAAATGGCAACTGCAGAGGCTTTACTTTTATAATAATTTGTGCAATACATAAGGGTATACAAGAAAGAGCCAGAGGAACTCGGTTCTAACTTTTCCTAAGCTATCTTTCCCTTCGCTGCTTTCTAAAGCTTCGTATTATGATGATCATTTGCGGGTGAAAATAGGAGCCCACACATGTGGGTCGTAAAATGCGTATGTGTGCGGACTCACATGAGCGTACTACATGCTAAAAGGAACGACTATGGCTGGGCGTATTTGGGTGCCTTGTGAGGAAAGTAAAACGTGAATTGTTGAGCCAATAAAAGGATCTTCATAAACAATCCAAGTGAGCGCTGGAGGAATAGATTTGTTTCCTCTCAGTAATAATTATACGTCGGGGGCAGGAGGACCATGATGATGGTAACATAGTGGCCGGCATAATATCTCTTTCTTTATGTTATCCTTGACTGGCCGAAGCATTACCCACAGACGTTGCACAGCATTTAATTATTACTTGGTCACTTTTATTATGACGCCGCCGACAGAGGAAGGACCAGGCTTATACACATGGCCCTTTCCTCTCTCATACACATCCGTCGTCCGACTGTGGACGATGAAATATTAATTATTTCTTTGTACGTATCTGTAGGGTATTTGCCATAAAACCATATAGAAGCTATATATACTCTACTGACAATCATTCCAAAGCATGTTCACCTTTACGACCGACCCATATATCCAGCCAGCAGAAGTGCTCTTTCCAACACTTGCATACATGGTCAGTCCATTCACACAAACACACACTGATCATCACAGTGTGATTAAGTAATGTTATCAAAGGTTCCTTTTGTCTTGACGTTTGTAGCCTCAACCATGTTCCAGGTGGTGGAAATATTTATGGTTAGCCTTTTCTTTGAGCAAATGGTGAAAAGAAAGCACAGGCTTTTATTATGGCTTTCGTGTCCAGATTTCTACGATTTACGCTATGTATTCTTTTGCACTACAAAGCAATGGAACTTGTGTCTATTCCGAAGGGAGGTGCTTGGAACGGGCAGGAGGGAACATTTGTTGAGATTGACGAGAGAGCAAAAAAAGTGGAATGATTATCCTGCACAAGAGTATGACATGGTGAAATTTCTAGCACATTGACGAGCTGTGAGATGGCTACAAACTATTAATGGTAAGGGACAAACCAAGTGATATGCTTTAATGCAAGTCAATTTTGGAGAATGGTAAAATTTTAAGCCAACTATCTAACGTTAGCCTCTTACCCCAGCAGAGGGTGAAATGGCCAATCCCAACAGCATCTTCGTGGTCATCGCCTCGACCGTGAGGAGGGAAGTAATAGCTTTCACAATCCCACTCTCCAACAAGGTCTTCCGGGTCTTAAATATTTCCAATTTCATAATCCAATTTCCTAACTCTTCATTTTATGAGCGATCTTGTTATCCATGTTAGTCACCCTGCGCAAGACTATGTTATGCATTGCATTCGAGTGGGCTCGTGGCAACGTCTAATATGGATGGATCAACAGAATGCAAAAGTCTTCTTAAAAAATCTAGAGGATAGCGGTGCCATAGGACGAGAAGAGTCGTATGTGTAAGAGCAAATGGAAGATCCATCCATAGATTTCTCAATAGCCTTGCTAAGGTTACTTAAATGGCGATTTCTAGTCCAGTCATACCAGCTGCTTTCCTTCACCTTGGAAGAAGATGAGTTAAAAATCCCCCTCCCCCACCAATTGGCTGTGCTGCAACCTGCCTCGTGTCCCATTAAGTGGCTCAAAATGTGCGTCCGTGTACGTGTTGTGGTATGATGGGGGCTTGTATGTGATGTAAGAGGATAAGATGCTAGAAAAAGCACGCGGTTTCTGTTTCCTTCCCCTTCGCCTCGCTGCCGGTCCTGAAATATGCAATAAATGACCCTTTAGTACATATCTGCTTCAATTCCCTTTTTATTGTCCTTCCTGTGTCTTCATCTTTGTCCTGCAATGGAAAAGCATCAATTACCCAATGTTATTAATACTTGAAGCCATAGAAACCTCATGAATCTGCATTCTATAGTGACGTTTAGTTGCAATTGTATGAGGGGAGTCAAGACCCAAGAGTAAAAGTTGCACAAGGTGATGGGAATTCAAGGGCGCTATCTCACGTTGAGAAAGTCATTCTTGTAGGGGGAAATCGTGGGGTAATGTGACTACCTACGAGCAAGGAGGAATTCTAACGTTACTGCAGACCAGCTGAGAATACATGATGGAAAAGCTTTGCAAATGTTATATCAAGCCAGTCACATCTTTGCTAATTTAAATGCAAAGAAATTATGCCTATACAGAGTATGCATACCTACTTTTAGCTTATCTACTTGTCATGCAGTTTAAAATATTAAGTGAAGCAAAATAAAGGAATGCGGATTACAAGAAGTTCTGAAAGCTAAAATCTTGACTCAGGTCCAATATGTTTACTTCCAGTCGGAATGAATCCACGACTTTGTTTGGTATCCAACAGTGTGTTTGGTTGTGTGAAAGGACTGAAGACGAAGCAAGCTGGATGAATGTTGACTGGGAAATAGACAGGCGGAAATTAAGCCTATTTACACGACTTTAATCGAATTGCCTCCCCCCTCTTCTCCACGATGATTTATAATCCATTTAAAAGTTATTTGCATCCCAATGAAGCTCATGCTCAGGTGATGATGTTGTGATTTGTCCCTGTATAACTTCCATGCTACAGAACTGCAGATTCTTGTGCCAGAAATCTCGCGGCTTTAAACTTTATCTAGCAAAGGCCAGTGTACTCTTGACGTCCTTGCAAGTCACCACCAGTTAATCATACAGCCTTTAGCTATGCTAAATCAAAGTTTGGTAAGGTAATTGCTTCTTAATAATCCTGCGGGGGGAAAGGAATTGAACTTGGCCTGAGACTTGTTTGGGCACTGCAATTCGGAAAGTGTTCTCGTATGAAACCTGTAAGCAC
>JAQIWI010001139.1:0-18736 GCA_034698825.1 Deuterosminthurus bicinctus | reverse complement strand
TTTGTAATAAGGTGTCATTTTGATGATCTTCTCAGGCGCCTTCCAAGTCTGCCATTCGTCCCATGTCTCTAGAAATGTCACCGGGGCAGGTGTCATGACACCTAGAAATCCATCCTCGGGCTCGATGAACTTCAAATGTAAAATATATTTAAAATCCACTGACAAACAAACACGAACTCTATAAAGCAAAATTAAGATACCTCGTCAACTGGGTCAGCTTCTTTCTCGGCAGGCCCACATGAAGCAAAGCTGAAGTAAACGGCGAGAAAAATAAGTTGGAAATTCATGACGGAAGTGCAAACGAACTCAATGAACGTTGGTTTATGAATGAGGAACATTAGCAAAGTTTTTCTCCTTTTCAATCACAGTTGAAGAAAAACCAAGAGTAACTCAATCTAAAGGCCCAGCTTACTTGTGATTCCTATTTCCTGACATTTCTCAAGGTAACGAGTGCCTCAGCTTGTTTTAGCGGAAGGTGATTGACAGCTAGAGGAAAATTCACAAGTTTTATTCATAGTTGTTTTTTTAAAGTATTGTGAGATAAAATTAGTATTTGCCATTGCTGTAGATTATTAAACCTACAGCTCAATTTGCTGCAGTATTCAGACCCCTTGAGGCTAACTGAAATTAAATGTGGGTTCATTTCTGAGAGATGTAATATATTGTGATGGAGATACAGCTTTGATTCATTTAAAGTATCCCCAGTCGCAACTGCCAGACGAGGAGTGGCAGTTCATAGGACCAGATTGGCATTGAGAATCGTCCACGCACCCTTGACCTTGTTTGCATAACCCTTGGCTGATGAGGAAGATTACATCGCGAGCAACGCGTTTGTTCCTCAAACTTGTCTTCCCTTGTGTTTGTCCAAGGCTTTTTCCTGACGCATCCAACAGAAGCCCCAAGAATGCCACTAGTAGTATGAAGAAACAGCGTCCAAACTTCATTTCTGTAGTGCATTTACAGAACTTGAAATTAAAGAGCCAGCCCAACCTAAACATCTTAAGATGCAGATTATACCAAAATTAGTCCTCATACTTATTCCATATAATATTCCTCATACTTATTCCATATAATATTCCTCATACTTATTCCATATAATATTCCTCATACTTATTCCATAAAATTCTTCCTCATACTTATTCCATAAAATTATATTTTACCTTCTCGCAGTAGTTGTTGCTATAACAGCCTTGATTAGTCGCGGTAATGCTATTACCGACGACTAATTAACGCGCCCTTGTCGAGATTTGGAATATTTTGGTGTGTTCATTTAGAATGACCTGGGGCTGTCCAGGAGGGGTCCAGGAAGACGAGCTTGATTGTAGGTGAAAGCTGAGACTCCGGAGGGCGTCCTTTTCTAATTTCGGAAGGTGTGCGGTGGGTCATGGCGGAATGGGGTGGGTTGAAAGTTGGTGGTGAAAAATTGGTGTTTTGTGGGAGAAGTAAGTCGTTGGTCGTAGTACAGGATTTACTATGTGCATTTTGCAGTAACCATGTAACCACCAGACACCGGATATGTATGCAAATATTTACAAAAAATGTTGAAAATATGTACCGCAATATGTACCAGTTTTATCGCATTTAACGAAGATATTTACCAATTTTTTTCTTCAAATATCATTGTGTATCATAAGAACTTTAAGTTTACTTATTTATTATCATTATATTGAACAGGTTGTAAACGCGTTGTACTGTCACCTCGGTATTTCCAGACTTTAAGCATTCCTTCTTTGATTACTCAGAACGTTCTCTGCCATGCTGAAACTCCTCTTATTAAAAGTAGTTACTGCTTAAGCAAATTTGAGTAATGGGATGCAATTATTGTACTTAAGAAGAGATACCGAAAAGATGTCTCAACAATGCAAAAGCTAGGTCAAATATGAAATTCTTCTGAAAAAAGTTAATTAAAACTGACAAAACGGCGAACACATTTAAGCCATTTGAGTTTTTAATGATGAAACTGATCTTCGTCACAATGGTTCCAATACTTTCATCTGCAGTACAGACCAGGGCTTTTCACGTCCTTCCCGAAACTCAATGGGTACCCTCAAAATTATGAAGAGGTACCATAGAAACTGGCAAAAGGGGCTGTGCGCAAATAACTTCAAGGGTTACGAGGGCTACTGTACTGCACCCCCTCACAGCTCTGTATCCACCTTCCCCCTTCTGCTATTCAAAGTGAGAAGGCTCACCCACTCAAACCCCCGTTTTCAGACTGCCCCGCTGTCATTTTCCTCACCAAGAAGAAAATCTCTAAGGAGAAAACCGAAAGTTTTCCGCAATGGAAATAAATAGTAAGTTATTTCTGAACTTAATTCTTGAAAATTTTGAAAGTTTTACAAGATTTTTATGGTTTTTATATTTTAGCTCGAAGATGCCGTGTGATTTGGTTGTAGGAGCACTGCGAGGATATGGAGGATTATGGATGTCGGTGGGACCCAGAACGGAAGTGCTATGCTGTCAACGTCAACTACAAGCCACCACAACTGAAAACGTAAGAATTTGAACAAAAATCAATCTTTCTGGTTATGAATAATGAAGAAAAAAGTGTAGTTTAAAGAGGAAGTGTTGTAGTGTGTAGATTTATTTTGCAATTTTCATGGAAGAGGCTGATAAAGTCAGTGTCATATGATTCTCTGATGATGGGAAAAGCAGTGACCTGTCAACTAAGGATGCTGAGGAGAACTGTTTTTCTCTAGATGTGGGGATAATAGCTTCTCTTATTTGGATTTCTTTCAGATTTCCGACCTCATCACCAGCTGTCGGTATGTGCCCACCCGTTGAAACTTTGGCAAATAATTTAGCCGAGGGAGGAATTAGTGCCATTTTCGGAGCTATTTTAAAGGTCCTCTTAATTCTTCTGTTGGGTCTGGTCCTGGTCGGTCGCCTGAATCTCATTGTTAAGCTCCAGAAGACCTGGGACGAGATTTTTGGATTCGCTGCAAGGGTGGCTGAGGCCGCCAAGAATACCAACCGGCCCACTCGAGGGATGGAGACGGAAGTCTGATTTTCATTTTCAGGTTTTTTTAATGTATTTTCAATATTGGCTTTAATTTTTGTCATTTTCAGTATTCTTTTAATTTTTTAATTTTATATTTTTTTTTAAATTATTTTAACTATCACAATTTTTTGAAATTTTTATTTTGATAAACAGATTTGTTTCGAGTTTAATTTTCGTGTATTTTTAATCAATAAATATTAATAAAAGTTCTTGAAAATAAACTGATGAAAATTTGTATGCACAAACCCCGCCAGTAAGTACCCGCCTACCTTCTGACCATTTCTATGGCACACCATTGAGTTTCGGGAAGTACGAGCAAAGCCCTGGTACAGACCTCCAAGCATCTGTGAATTGTACGTCGGTTTTATCATTAACTTGCAAATGACTCAAAATTGTTTTTGTATTCGCATTAAAATTTTTATTTTTTATTTACTTTCATTGATCTGTTACAACGATATCAGGGTGCATTTAGCTGTTGACTTTTCAGGCAAAACCTGAAAATTGTTTGTGAACTGAATTGACGAAATTAATGAGATCAATCAACAGTAAAATGTTCAGCCAACTCAACTGATAATAACCACTTACTTAGTGCTAGCGAAATTGCTGGAAATGCAAAAGTGTCTTTAAATTGAAATTTCCTTTCAGAATTACTGAAATTTTTTTTGCCTTTGTTATTGCACGACGGTATTGTATTTTATTGTGTTGGAGGCATGTCAGGATCAATAATAATTAAAAAACTGACAAGTAGAGCAAGCCAAATTGGCTTATTTCGACCCATTCAAGGACCTCGACAAGCGCTACACCAAGCTGGTAGCACTTTGCTGTTGTTCTTTTGCTACTGTGCCTACTGCCATGAAGATAGACAGAACGCATTTGTAGCCTAAGAACTGAACCTCAGGTTCCTTGACGATTGCCTGTCTCAGGTGGAGAAGGCGAATCATGATATGAAGGGGGCAATCAGTTAATATGTGGGTAACTGATTCCACCTCCCCGCAGTCACATAGTGGTGAAGGGTAGACTCCTAAGTTGTGTAGGTGTTTACGCACTGCTATGTGACCAGTGATGATGCCCGTAAGGAATCTGAGCATCTGCCTGCTAAAGTTCATAGCAGGTGCACTATTCATAATTCTAGGCCTAGGGACCCAAAATTTAGTTTGAGTGTACTGGGTAGATGATTTCCATCTACGCTGCCACATGTCGTTCATCCATTTACGGATTTCACTGTTGATGACAGATTCTCGCACCGGTAACAGAGGCTCCGGTGCAGGGTAAAAGTGGCTACAGCCTCTTTCAGTGAGTCTATCTGCAGTTTCGTTACCGTTGCAACGGTAACGAAACCACCACCATTCCAGGATTCCAGGTCACCGTGGCTACAACGCGTTGTAGCCACGGTGACCTGGAATCCACTCGAGTGTTAGGCGATTTGAGCGTCCAGCAGCTTGAAGTGAATTATGTGTTCCTGTGACCAATCGAGATTTGGTGCAATTCCGGCTGAGGGCTAGAATGCAGCTCAGATTGTCACTATATATAGTTATTTCTTCCTCGGTGATATTTAGAGAGACAAGCTTGAGAGCTGTTCTTCTGATACCTTCCAATTGACAGTCATAGACGGTAGCTAATTTCCCCAGGTAAAATTGCGCATCTATGACTCGTTTAGGATTATACCGCATGATGACCACCCCGCACCCAGAGGAATGGTCGGCAGTAATATCATTGGTGATCAGAGAGCCGTCAGAGAAGCATTCCACACCCCTGTGCTTAACTTTTACGGCTCCCGTTTCCCATTCTGTTCTACTTGCAAAAGTGCAAGAGTACTTCTTGTTGTTGATGTCTACTCGAGGGCAGAGATCACTTAAAGAGGGTGGGATTGTGGATTATGGAACGAGGCCAATATTCTCCCTAACCCACTTGATATGGCCAAGACTATTAAGGTTTGAAAAGCAAATCGAATCTGTGCGGAAACACGACGGTACTGAAGCGTTTTGAGGATTCCGATGGACGAATTATTAAATATTTTTATGTAAAAAAACATCCTTCTTTCTGTCCTGGTTTGAAAGACTTAAAAATATGTTGCCTGTAAGTAAAAAGTGGTGAAATATGTACGTACATATGTTTATGTAAAAAAGTTCGAAAAATGAACCATTATGTAAAATTAAATGTGGCTAAATTGCCATTATTATGTACGAAATGTAAACATCCAAAGCTAGAGACCGATACAATGAAATTTGAGAGATATGTGAAAACATACAAATCCTGTGTCTGGTAACTACCAACTACTCTGTGGTAGTCGAATGGTGTGCCCGCAAACTCACTCCTTCTGCGAGGGCGATGGCGCTCGAAACTATCCCGACATCTTGGAAAAAATTATTTGAAAATTTGAAAAACGTTTCGCGATACGAAACATCTATTCCCGCCGGAACATCCCCCCAATGAGGGGAAGCAGCTCGCTGCAGCGGTGTTGCGGTTATTTGTGTAGTGCGTCAAAGCTATGCTAAAGTAATATGCTGAAGCATAGTACCACATGGCACTATGTTAAACCACTGTAACCTCCTTTGTTAAAGCATCGACGGCGGGTACTTTGGTAAGATCGAATCTAGCACGTCAAGCCTGGGTTGGGTCTTCCGTTGTGGTCATCTAAGTTGACGCATACGTCAAGATGGCTACCATTGAGTCGCTACAAAAGCGAGTGCGTACGTTCAACACACAGCTTGACGTCATGCGGGATTTCTTAAGGCCTCTGACGAAGGACATTACTGATGTTCCTACGCTACTGGCACTGGCCAATTGTAATGCTCTGGATAAAATTGCACTAAATTAGACAATTTTTATTGCCAAATGGATGATTTGTGTGATGCGAGTGCACCGTGGTTGAACCAAGCATGGTCAGCTCCGTCAAGCATCGTGAAGAAATCTCCGTGAAGATATCGCAGTTGACGACCGAGATCCTCGAAGCGAATTCCCAGAATTAGCAAGCCAAACAGCCACCGAAAGCCGCCTAAGTCAAGCTCCCCAAGCTGGAGCCACCGAAGTTCTCAGCGAAATTCTTTGATTGGCCATCTTTCCGAGACCTTTTCGAAGCAAGCATGACCCCGGTGCGGTTGCCATTCCGGGATCCTAAAAATGTCTGTTCCTACAACAGACACTGAAGGATGGATGTGCAAATGACCTTGTGAGAAATATCCCGCCTACTGATGGAAAATTCACCACAACATGGGACCTCCTCAAGAAGACCATACGCGTGAGCTTGTATTTACCTACGTAGACAAATTTATGCGGTTACCAGTGGTAAAAGATGACAATGGTGTTGCATTATGTAAACTTGTTGACGGTTGTAGAGAATGTGTGCGTAGGCTTGAATAGTTACAGCAACCTGTGTCATCATGGAATGTTTGGGTCATCAAAGTTGCTGTTGATAAACTCGACAAGGACACTCGACGTCAGTGGGAAATCTCTCTACCCGATGACTCCGTCCCCAAGTCCAATGACTTGAAGTTCTTGGAACCAAGAACCAGGCGATTCTGTTCTCCACAACCAAACCCCAACCCAAGTCAACAGCTTTGCCCCTGTCCTCATTGCATCAGCAACCACCGAAAAAAGGACCCACAGTTCATTATGCCTCCATCCACACATCGAACTGCCTGTACTGTAAGAAAGAACATTAGTTACATGCGTGCCCTTCATTTGCCTCAATAACAATTAGTGCACGGAAAGTGCTTATTACAAACAACAGTCTTTGTGTAAACTGTATGCGGAGTGGGCACTCAGTTCAGACGTGTCGAAGTAGGTCGAGACTTATTTGCAACAAGAGGCATCACACTCGGATCCACGAGGGCATCCATTAATCAGAGGGAGAATTACTTTTTAACGTAACTACATCCTCGAATTCTAAGGCAGCCTTGCTGCTCCTCACTGCTAACATTGCCCTGCGTGATTCATCCGGTCGTCTTTAGCTTTGCTTAGCTCTTTTGGACAACGGGTCTCAAGCAGTGTTGCATTCAGGAACATTGCCATATGGAAACTTTCGAAAATTTCCGGGAATTCCCAGGAATTTTCCTAGCATGCGGAAATCTTGACTGTGTAGATTGCCGGAAATCTTAATGGGCACCTACGGAAATCTATGGGAATCTAGATTGAGACAGTTAAACTTCCCAAATGTTCGTTTTTAGCTACCTTTTAAACTTCTGGAATTCTAGAAAATGTTGCATGCATGCGTGAGCCACGTTACTGAAAAATTTTACAGCACCTCTATTTTAAAATCTGAATTTGAAAAACTAAGATAAAATAAATCACTGGGAAGATATTTTAGGCCATCCTTCCAACAAATTTACAGGAGCTGAAGAAAAATTGTTATTGTAGAGCGAAGAATTTATGAGCCAGGTTCGAAGCCATATATTGGATATTAACATAAATTACGCCTTGACCTCTACGACCATTTCGGTGACTGCATGCGCGACGTCCCGGAATTCTAACAGTTTTACGTGCTAGAGCATACAATTAAATTTGAAATGTCAGACGTCGTTGTGATTACTGCGAAGTATTTTTGTGGCACGTCACATGTCTCACAAATACATCCGTATTTCAAATAGTTACAATAACTTGAACAATTTGGACATTTGATTTTGTCACAGTATGAGAAGACAAAGTTGAACAGTTCAAATCTCAACCGCAGAAGCTTCCAATTAAGATTCTATTAATAACGACCAGTAGTGTCCCTCACTGCCCAAGAGTACCACCTCAACCGAAAGTGGACGCTACATCTTTGAACTGCCTACCCAGTTTCTGAGCCAGTTTATACAGGGTCCCGCGCAATAGCTTTCCACCCCCCTATAGCAGTAACCACTGAACCGATTTTTGTCCAATATAGCTCATTTTAAAGGTAATTTAATTGCGGATCTTATCCACTTTAAAATTTTAAAATCGGTCGAAAAACACCGAAATGGCAGGTAAACATTTGGAAAAAGGTCGAATTCTGAGATAGGAATCGGTATGGTCGATTCATTTTCCCAATAATGATGGGAAAATTAATGACCTCAAGTCAGCGCTCCACGTCGTGCTCAAAGACTTGCGGAACGCTGTGGTGACATTTCGGAATCTTCTGATGTCATTTCCGGGGCGATTGGTGGCTGTGCTGGGCTGAAGGTTGGCACACGGATTAATTCTGTTTTTGACATTTTTTGTGTTTTGGGTTGCAGATTCCGTTTTTGTCAGCCGATTTAAAAAATTTAAAATTTGACAGATTGGCAATGAGATAATCTTCAAAATGAGCCATATTGGACAAGAATCGGTTCAGTAGTGATTGAAATAAATCGGCCTTGCCGATACATTTTTCAGAATTCGATCTTTCTTGACATTTTCACCTGCCATTTCGGTGTTTTTCGACCGATTTTAATATTTTAAAGTGGATGAGATCCGCAATTAAATTACCTTTAAAATGAGCTATATTAGACAAAACTCGGTTCAGTGGTTACTGCTGTAGGGGGGTGGAAAGCTATTTCGCGGGACCCTGTACATATAAAATTTAAATAAAACAATGATTTAAGTATCTTGCTACAACGTATATGGTATGAGATGGTGTTAATAAAGTTAGGAAGTGCTGTCTGCATCATAGATTCCCGCTGATTTCCAATACATTCCCATGATTTCCATAGATTTCCGGGAACCTTCCGAAAATTTCCAAGCCAATTTAGATTCCCGGGAATCATGCAACACTGGTCTCAAGGCAGCTTTATCTCTAAAGACTGCACCAATTGTCTTGGTCTCCGTCGTTCACAGTGCACTACAGAAATCCATGGCGTATCCCGTAAGAAGGTCTCGACAGTTCATGGAACTGTCAACATTCAGATGAAGTCACTGTTGGACCCTGTATTCAGATACGACACCAATGTTTACATTCTAACGAATGTTGCCAACGATTTGCCTAATGCCTCCTTTCCAAAGCCTGACTGGAACTGCATCAGATCAGTCCCCCTTGCGGATGACAACTTCAATGTCAGCACAACCATTGACCTCATCCTGGGCGTAGATGTACTCCCGTTCATCGTACTCGACGGCACGAAGAGGGATACGCAAGTTGGCCTGCTTGCCCAAGAAACAAATTTTGGTCGGGCTCTCACTGGCACAGTTCCTGTCAATAAAGCATCCATTGCCTGTCACGATGTGGTCATGACACACCATCACAACGAGATTAACTCTTCAGTCAATGTGCAGCAATGCAAGGACAATTTAATGCCTTTATTTAAACGCAGGAAATGTTCAGCCCCATCGGTCACTGGTCGCATCGATGCTACCTCTTCTGCATCTCCAATTCAAATTCTCCAGCACTCCAGTTACAATGACACGTCGGATAGTTGTCGCAAGTCCAGCCTCCCTCACCGTCACATCCCAATTTTAAGGATTAAGTCCAACCTCACTAGCAACTAAAAGACAATTCAATGGTTAATGACACTAGCTTTGATGCTGCAGCTCATGTTTAAATACTAGGATACATACTTATTCTTTTCAATTCAAACTTTAATGTTACTTTGTTGAAGATGACACTTCAAGGCGGGGAATATGTTCACGCTCATTTGGAGCAAATATCGTTATTCACTTTATGTTCAGACAGTATGTAAATTATGCTATTCATATCAATGCTGTGACCATCGTTTCTATCTTATCTGCATCTATTATTACCTTGTAAAACTTATAAATGCACTGTGCACTCATTGCCCAGTGTGGCTTTCGTGTTTGACTTTCCTACAGTAAACTACTCTCCCATTTTAACTTACTTTAACCTTAGAAATAAACCAGTAATAATAAGTGTCAACTTACCCCGGTGATTCCAACATTGTTCATTCGTACAACTTGCTCTCATCTACAGTTCCACTATCATTGCCACACACAAACTATCGACAGTATTAGGCCAAAGTTTCTGACTAATAGCAAAATCAACTCATTGCTATACCAATTTGTTTCTTTTGCATCAAAGTTTCATTTATTGCTTGACACATTCAAGAGCCTCATTTCTCAACACAAGGTGGCATTTGAATTAGCTTGAATAAAGTCCTTGAAGGAGCTGACACGAGTGAAAACTTGTGGTACGTGCTTTTTAGCGATCCAGGGTGGATTCTCTTGGTCGTGTGGCTCGTGGAAGGCCACCAACGATGCTATTACAACCTACAGCAAAGATAATCACATCGAATTTTTATTAAAAACTGCTTAAATGTTTTTAAAAAGTACTTGAATGGGATCTTCGTCATGTTTTTGGGTAAAAAGTGGCCCCCACTGTCTCCCGTTGCAATGGCCGCGTCCTCGCCATTCCCATCGATAAATTTCGAGCAGTATTGACTCTTCAATCTTTGTCATATTAATCCACTCGTCCTTGCAATTTCAATTGTCGACATAGACTCCCTAAAAATATCAAATTTAAAAAATATATTCAATAAATGTATAATGTTTTTAATATTTATATTATTTTTATTATTTAAATTTAATATTTAATTCCGCGGCCATTGAACCTTAGAAAGTCTTAGAAGCTCAGACTGTGTCTCAAAATCCTGAAGTCCCCATCCGATGACAAAAAGGTCCTCCTTGTAGTCCTTTTCAGCCAAACAAATTGGTTTCAATTCAGTACAACCAAGATCAATCGGCTTTTTGAGCTTCACTAGTGCAATGTCATTGAGGTGGTCCGACTCTTTCCCACCGGCACATTTTCGACCATAATTAAAACCCTCCAGTCAGTTACAGAGTGAATTAGTTTATTATAACGTTCGTCTGCCATACGGATGAAATTGAATATCGTCGTATTCAAAGTCGATAAAGTGGGAAGTCTTGGAAAATATTGACTTGTAGTAGTTTCTAGTGCTCACAGCCAAATAAAGCTTGAAAGTTTTTATCACGGTCGTCTTCAGTAAAGCATTGGGCTGCTGTTAGAATCGTACGGTCGTCTATCAAAGCTCCCCCACATCGAGGACCAGCGTAGCTGATTGGTATGACAGTTTTCAAATGACTCCAATATTTAGTACAACTAGCTTGAAGTTATCCTGTTGCTTTACCAGCAGCTCCTAAATTATATTTCAGTTCTAAATTTACTTAGAAATGAAGCTGATAGCACCTGGCTGATTGGCTGATATTTCAAATAAACAATGCGGTTTGGTAGTAGAGGCAGCAAAGCGGAAAAAAGGCCACAAAAACACGAGCTATGCGTTGGCATTGAAACCGCAACGCCAGTGTATGCCAGAACTCAAGTTGTTTATTTGTGCAATGTCAATTTAAGCAAATAGATGACAAATTTTTTGGCTCTCATTGTGGCTACGCGTGAGGAATTCAAGTCAGAATTTTGGCTTCCTGGTCCTGATCAAGCCTACAGCTGCATTGGCATGGGACCCGTAGTTCTCACTTAAGAATATTAAGGTAAGCAATTATTTGTCACTTGTTTTTTAGAAGGAACAGCGGATGTGGATGTCACTGTTGTTACGTCAGCTGTCTTATTTTCCCATGCGAAAAGGTCACAACTTGATCTGATGGCTTGTTAATTTATCAGCGACTCATTCAAATGTTCTGACAATCATGTGACCTAATTATATTACGTTTTTGACTTCCGAGCGAAAGAAAAATTACAAAGGACGCCAGTTCTTATCCTCATTTACCATTGCAATGTGCATAAGTTGACGCAGTCCTGCTGAGGGAATGGTTTTTCTTTCCACATGACAAGACATAACATGACGGATTCCAATTTTCTCTCAACTTCACGTCGTCTCTACGTGTGAACTTGTTTAACATCTTGTCAACACTTTCCCAACAACCAACTTTTCCTTCGAGGCCTGATTTTCTTAATGATAGCAGTAGTCCTAACGTCAAAGACGCTCTGAAAACTTTGTACCAACTGAATTTGTACTTGTTATGACAACTTCAAACTCTCACAAGATGCCGTCAAGCTCAAGATAGATTTAGAGAACGTTACTGATCCATTTTTTGTTGGAGTTATGTCGACATACAAGCTAAACTACAATATTAACTACATCTGCCGGTTTGGTTCTATATTTTTATTAATGATTAGGTTTCTACTTGTTCCATGGGACTGGCTTCCAGTCTTTATCGCCGCCATATTCAGGAGGAAGTTGACTTGACGGGATTTTCCGCAACAATGCCGCCCTCCATTTGGCACGCCATCCACCATAAACTTCGAATTTTTCCATAATGTCTCCCAAGAACGGTCGAGCCATATTTAGAAACGTCTCTGCTGCGAAGTTTGCTGATGGAAATATATTCAAATATAAAATGTTCGTATACGAGCAGGGCCCACTGCATGAGCTTCCCGGCTAGCAATGCTTTATAAAGACAATGAATGACAGAAATGAACTTACTGTTAATCAGAAACCCGTAACGTAAGGCATCATTAAATCGGGTCATGGAGGTGAAAGACTTCAAAGCCAGCTCCACAGCTATACAAATCAAATTCTCAGGCAAATGAACTTCCTGGTGTGCTCTTAGCTTTCACAAGAGCAGATGGAGAGTACGATGCGAAATAAGTACCTTTGCTGGAGGCATACTTTCCCAACTGGAAGCCATCAAAATCGCCAATAAAAACGATTCCTCCGTTGTTATTAGCCGCAGCTACGGTCTGGACTCTACGAACCAATTGCTCATAGTGCTTCAAGTAATCATTAGTTTCGTCAGGCTTTAAATGAGCAAGCTCTCGGTAGTTCCATTTGCCATACTGGAGAGTAATTACTAGGAGACATTGTACATTATTACAAGCAAATTCATGCAATTCAAAGCTACTATGGGAAAGGGTCATATGGGTACTTGCTTGGCAAACCATCGTAGTCAAATCCAGACTTGTAGGAAGGTGTCATCTTGATGATCTTCTCAGGCGCCTTCCAAGTCTGCCATTCGTCCCATGTCTCTAGAAATGCCACAGGGGCTGGTGTCATGGCACCTAGAAATCCATCCTCAGGCTCGATGATCTTCAAATGCAAAATATATTTAAAATCCACTGACAAACAAATACGACGCAACAGAAATAAAAATTCCAACTCTGCAAAGGAAAATTAAGATACCTCGTCAACTGGGTCAGCTTCTTTCTCGGCAGGCCCACAAGAAGCAAAGCTGAAGCAAACTGCGAGAAAAATAAGTTGGCAATTCATGACTCAAGTGCAAACGAACTCAATGAACGTTAGTGTATGAATGAGGAACATTAGCAAAGTTTTGCTCCTTTTCAATCACAATTGAAGAAAAATCAAAACAAGCTAAAGGCTGAGCTTGCTTGTCATTCCTGCTTCCTGACATTTCTCAAGATAACGAGTGCCTCAGCTTGTTTTAGCGGAAGGTGATAGACAGCTAGAGAAATTCACAAGTTTTATTCATAGTTGTGTTTTTTGCAAGTAATGCGCGATAACACCAACTGGTTTAACTGCCATTGCTGTAGTCTCTTAAACCTAGAGCTCAATTTGTTTAAGGTTGAGGTGGAGGTAAGCACATTGCGATTGCAATGTTTTTGTCATCTTTGTTATTATTATTATGACTAGTAAGCGTTATTGGGTCGGAGTGAATGCCTTCTTATGCAATTGCAATTGTTATGAGTGAATCTTAAGGTGCGTTTAATCCGGTGACAGTCTGATCTAACCTTATGGCACTCCTGTGTGCATGGTTATTCGGTTTCTGAGTCGCTCGCTGATGAGCAAGTAATCAATTGGCTTTTATCCTTTATAACGTCTTGCTACTATTATTTTCGTATATTAAATTCACTTGTTCTTATCCATCAAATTACAAATCATTTTTCCATCCTCTGTCACAATCACACACACACGTTTACTTATGTTGAGTTCGACTTATTATTGTTATAAGTCATCCCAACACATTTCACAATTTGATACACTATTCAGACCCCTTGAGGCTACCTTCTTCAGTAGCTCGAATGCTCTCCCGTGAAGTTTTCGACTTGAACCGGAAAATACAATTAAATAAATAAAAAACACATTGCCATCAAGCTCGAAATGAAAGTTTACCTTGACTGGCATTGAAATAAGCCTGTTGGTTGAACGTCCTTGCAAATTCATAGCGATGATTGATCCAATAATATACTGCCAAAGCCCCATGCTCATGTACCAATTTAAACAGGTCAAAAGCATGACGAAATCAGCAATACTATCATTCTGTATAGTGCATGGAATACGGCAGATCATGTAACAAGAGACCGAAATAGTTAGCAATGTGCCACAGGCAGTTAGAAGCTTCTTAAGCTTTGAATTCGTGAGAACGAGTACATTTCGAGCAGGGTCCCAGTCAAATGTTATAAAACATATTTTCGTCATTGTAGAAAATCCCAACTGGAAAGTTTCCCACTCCGACTTTTTCAGCATTTTGGCCAAACTTTGCTAAAAAAATTGATGCCAATGGTTGGTAAACTTGGAAGCTTTACAATAGGCTCACGTGGAGTGCCTAAAAGTCCGTCGGTTGGGTTTCGTATGGGTCGGTTTTTTACGATCAAGAAAACTACTGTTGAAACTGTACTGTATTTGTTCCTTGACTGAATGTTTTTCCTTCCGTAGCGTTGTTGAAGAATTCTCTCTAGTTGTTACTGGAAAGTCGTGCTTATCATGTCCTTGGCTTCGACAATAATATTCACGAATCTACCTTTTCACTACTAACACTTAATCAGTACCCATCACAATCAATCACCAAGGTAGCAATACCGGTTGCATACACTGCAAAATACAACGAAAAATCACATCTAATTTTTATCAAAATATTTTTGAATGTTTTTAAAAGGACTTGAATGGGATCTTCGCCATGTTTTTGGGCAAACAGCGGCCCCCATTGTCTCCCGTTGCAATGGCCGCGTCCTCGCCATTCCCATCAATAAATTTGGAGCAGTACTGACTGTCTTCAATCTTTGTCATGTTAATCCACTCGTCCTTGCAATTTGAATTGTCAACATAGACTCCCTAAAATATCAAATGTAAAAAAATACACACAATAAATTTGTAATGTTTTTACTGTTTATTTTATTTTTATTATTCAAATTTAATATTTAATTCCGTGGCCCTTGAACCTTTGCAAGTCTTAGAAGCTCGGATTGTGTCTCACAATCCTGAAGTCCCCATCCAATGACAAAAAGATCCTCCTTGTAGTCCTTTTCAGCCAAGCAAATTGGTTTCAATTTAGTACAACCAAGATCTATCGGCTTTTTGAGCTTCACTAGTGCAATGTCATTAAGGTGGTCCGACTCTTTCCCACCGGCACATTTTCGACCATAATTAAAACCCTCCAGTCAGTTACAAAGTGAATTAGTTTACTTTAATTTTCGTCTGCCATACGGATGAAATTGAATATCGTCGTATTCAAAGTCAATAAAATGGGAAGTCTTGGAAAATATTGACTTGTAGTAGTTTCCAGTGCTCACATCCGCCATGCCAAATAAAGCTTGAAAGTTTTTATCGCGGTCGTCTTCAGTAAAACATTGAGCTGCTGTTAGAATCGTACGGTCGTCTATCAAAGCTCCACCACATCGAGGACCTGCGTAGCTGATTGGTATGACACCAAACAGCTCCGTCACCTGAAAAAATAAACTCGAATTAAAAACTTGAATTCATAAATTTAAAATTTTTATAAAGTGTATTTTTGATAGTTTCAACCTTGACTAAGGCGGCCATGAAAGGGAAAGCACTCGTAGGAGTGCCAGTTTGGATTTTTTCTTGTCCCTCAGCATCGTTGTAAAAGTACGAAACCCACGAAGCTCCACTTGCTTGCGTTGTAGAGCTCACGGTCAGTACGAAAATCACCAGCAAAAGCATCTTATCCAGCGTGGAGTTTTCAAATGACTCCAATATTTAAGCACGTTCACGTACAACTAACTTGAAGTTTTCCTGTTGTTTCACCAGCAGCTGCGAAATTATATTTTAGTGCTAAATTTACTTAGATAGAGATGAAGCTGATAGCACCTGGCTGATTGGCTCATGATTAAAATAACAATGCGGTTTTGTAGCAGAAGCACAAAAGTGGTAAAATTGCCACAAAAACACGAGCAATGCGCCGGCATTGAAACCGCAACGCCAGTGGATGCCAGAGATCGAGTTGTTTATTTGTGCAATAGCAATTAGGCAAATAAATGGCGATTTTTTTGGCTTTCATTGTGGCTAGTGGCTACGCGTGTGGAATTAATGACAGTATTTTGGTGTCCTGATCAAGCCTACAACTGCATTAGCATGGGACCCGTGTAAATTAGTTCTCACTTAACAATAATAAGCAATTATTCGTCACTTGTTTGTGAGAAGCAAACAGCCGATGTGGATGTCACTGTCGCCTTATATCAGCTATCATATTTTTCTATGCCAAAAGGTTACAACTTGATCCGACGACTTGTTAATTTATCAGCGACTCATTCAAATGTTCTGACAATCAGGTGACCTAATTATCTTGCGTTTTTGACATCCGTGAGAATTAAAGGTTACGAAGGCCACCAGTTCTTATCCTGATTTACCATTGTGATGTGCATTAGATCACGCAGTCCAATTGAGGCCATGTTTTTTCTTTCCGCATGACAAGGTGTGGCATGTCATGCCCCTTGAAATTGTCATGCTATTATTATTATGCATATGCTAATTGTCATGATGTTAATATGTGGCGTGACTTCAAGTGTTCAGTCTTGTCCTTCGTCCTTCGCCTTATCACTCTGAATGACCGACTATCTCTCTTGGAGAGTTTTCCTTCACTCAGTGTGAGTGGAGTACTCGATAGTTGGAGAAGAGCCCTCGTCTTAAATACACCTTGTAATAAAGAGCGGACTAATTCGTGAAGTAATGCCTCTCTCTACACACCAGAATTGGTGTCCTCCCTTAACGCCACAAAGTCATAACATGACAGATTCCAATTTCATCTCGACTTCACGTCGTCTCTGCGTGTGAACTTGTCAAACTTCTTGTCAACACTTTCCCAACAACCAACTTTTCCTTCGAGGCCTGATTTTGTTAATGATAGCAGTAGTCCTAAGGTCAAAGGGACGCTCTGCGCTCTGGACACTTTACACTAACTGAATTTGTACTTGTTATGACAACGTAAAACTCTCACAAGATGCAGCCAAGCTAATAAAAGATTTAGAGAACGTTAAACTGTTTCATTTTTTATTGGAGTTATGTGGACATACAAGCTAAACTATAATACTTAACACATCTGCCGGTTTGGTTCTGTATTTTCTTCATAATTAAGTTTCTACTTGTTCCATGGGACTGGCTTCCAGTCTTTATCACCACCATATTCAGGAGGAAGTTGACTTGAAGGGATTTTCCGCAACAAAGCCGCCCTCCATTTGGCACGCCGTCCACCATAAACTTCGAATTTTTCCATAATGTTTCCCAAGAACGGTCGAGCCATATTCAGAAACGTCTCCGCTGAGAAGTTTGCTGATGGAAATATATTCAAATGTAAAGTGTTCATATCCGAGCAGGGCCCATTTTAATGAGCTTCCCCGAATGCTTCATAAAGACAATGAATGACGGAAATAAACTTACTGTTAATCATAAACCCGTAAAGAAAGGCATCATTCAATCGGGTCATTGAGGTGAAAGACTTCAAAGCCAGCTCCAAAGCTATACAAATCAAATGGTTAGGCAAATAAACTTCCTGGATAGCTTTTAGCTTTCACAAGAGCACATAGAGAGTACTATGCGTAATAAGTACCTTGGCTGGAGGCATACTTTCCCAATTGGAAGCCATCAAAGTCGCCAATCAAAACCATACCCGCGTTGTTATTAGTCGCACCTTCGGTCTGGGCTCTACGAATCATTTGCTCATAGCGCTTCAAGTAATCATTAGTTTCGTCAGGCTTTAAATGAGCCAGCTCTCGGTAGTTCCATTTGCCATACTCGATAGTAATTACTAGGAGACATTGTATATTATTACAAGCAAATTCATGCGATTCAAAGATACTATGGGAAAGGGGTATATGGACACTTGCTTGGGAAACCATCGTAGTCATATCCAGATTTGTAGTAAGGTGTCAGCTTGATGATCTTCTCAGGCGCCTTCCAAGTCTGCCATTCGTCCCATGTCTCTAGAAATGCCACAGGGGCTGGTGTCATGGCACCTTGAAATACATCCTCAGGCTCGATGATCTTCAAATGTGAAATACATTTAAAATCCACTGACAAACAAACACGAAACAACTGAAATAAAAACCCCAACTCTACAAAAGAAAATCGAGATACCTCGTCAACTGTGTCAGCTTCTTTCTCGGCAGGCCCACAGGAAGCAGAGCTGAAGCAAACGGCGAGAAAAATGAGTTGGCAATTCATGACTCAAGTGCAAACGAACTCAATGAACGTTGGTGCATGAATGAGGAACATTAGCAAAGTTTTGCTCCTTTTCAATCACAGTTGAAGAAAAATCAAAAGTTACTCAAGCTAAAAGCTGAGCTTGCTTGTGATTCCTGCTTCCTGACATTTCTCAAGATAACGAGTGCCTCAGCTTGTTTTAGAAGGTGATTGACAGCTAGAGGGAAATTCACAAGTTTTATTCATAGTTGTGTTTTTGCAAGTAACGTGCGATAACATTAGTGTTTGCCGTTGCTGTAGTCTCTTAAACCTAGAGCTCAATTTGATGCAGTATTCAGACCCCTTGAGGCTAGTTGAATATAAATGTGGGTTCATTTCTTAGATTATAATAATAACTAGCGTTCCCCGTTGACTTGACGAAAACTAATCAATATGTCGGAAACATTGGGTTGACACTTATTTGGTCCCGTTATTTTGGCATGTA
>JAQIWI010001138.1:0-18741 GCA_034698825.1 Deuterosminthurus bicinctus | reverse complement strand
GATGCGATGAATGATGGATATTCGTCCATCAAGATACACGATTGACGACTCACTTTTATGATGGACAAGGAGACTTTACAAACTTTGCTCTGAGGCATTCTGCCTTCTGAGCCTGCGTTAAGCGGACCCAAGTTGGACTTGCAGATTGCAATGCTCGTAGAGTCAGCGACACTGAACATGTGAATGAGCGGGATTGGGCCACAGCACTGAGTTCTATGCGGCCCTCAGCGAGTAACGTGCTTGGTAGCTACGTTCAAGTCCTCCAAGTCTCTGACTTTATCCAGCCATTGCTTCAGTCCAGCACTAAAAACCTCTTGAGTCTCCTAAGCCCGCACGTTCCAGCTGAAAAAACCCTTTAAGGCCTCACCGGCGGCCCTAACTGTTTTCTCGCTTGGAACTCCCTCCCAAAATGTGATCAGATACTCGATGGACTTTTAATCCCTTCGGCCCTCGTGCATTTGAGCCATCTCACAGTTTATGTTATAAATGACGAGACAATGCTTCAGGAGACCAAGAGCCAGTTTACCATTCACGCCATCATTGACATTATTCGACAAGCCAAAGACAATTCCAAGCCCAGCGTCCTTTTCATCCCGCGCGTTGGAAACCTCTTGGCAAGACTTGGTGGAGATGTGAGCCTCCTGCGCAAACTCCTGTCTGACACGGCAAATAAATCTGTGCTGGTGCTGGCAACGGCCAATGTGGACATTAGTGGGCTACCTATGGACCTCCAGCCCGTTTTTAGTTTTTGACGGGTGTAGCAAGAGCTACAGAATGGACAAGCCGAGTGATAGTGAGATATGTGGATTCTTTGGGCCTGTTGGGGCAATAAAGGCGACAGTCGAAGGACCAGCTAATGTCTATTAGCGATTGTTCATGTTTATTGACATAGGGCGAAGGTTCATGTCCACTAGAGCGTATTGTAAGTACGACTTGTCAGTTTAGTGGATTAGAACAGACTGGTTTAAGAACAGATAGTGTCGCTATTCTAGACTTATGATTAGGTTCAGCCATTAAGTTATTGACTCCTAACTAAACAACTAGAAGGTGGTAATTATGGCAGCAACAGGGCCGATTTTCCGTGATTTTGCATTGCGGGTGAGAAGGGAGGCGAGTGATTCCAATGTGAAAAAAGGGGCAAATGGTGGAAACTGGAAGGGAGCAATGGAAAATTTGTTGAAGGAACGTGTGGGGCTGACGGACCATGAGGATGTTTGGTCCATGATTACACTTCATAGGGAACTGACAAATGCTTGTACGGCGCATGAGATTTGTAGTAATAAGAGCGAGCTTGTGGCTAAACTTAGAGCCATTGTAGATTGTTATAGGAGATCAAAATTGGATTCGAGTAGAAAATAAATACAAAAAAATGCTTTTTAGTGTTCCACCCAAATGTAAAAAACCCAATGTGACCTGGGCATTTCATTTACTTAAATGGTAAACTGTTGCCTTGCTCTTGTGTGTCATTCTCGCTGTCATAGTTGTAAAACAATAAACTGGCTTCATGCAGCAGGATTAGGAGTTGTCAGTAACACTGACCCGTCCGTCTGCCTTACAAGGAAAAAAGTTTTAATGGATGGCATGGCGATAACAACTTTGAATTCCAGGTTTGACTTTTCCTTGTCTGGCTTCTTGTGAGACTCTCTGATATTGTCGTGTGAAGGAATACACATTCCCACATGTAGAAATGAATGAATTTAGTTGGACCTATAAAAGACACGATACTCTTTAAGTTTAAGTGTGAGACATAACAAGACATTCTAAGCGTGTTGGTACTTCTGACTTCAAGTTACAATATTTACAGCAACATAATTTAAAAATGTCTGTTTTAAACGTGGCCCTTCCCTTGTGTTTCATGCTTGGCTTGGTTAAAGGTGATCCAACAATTTCAGATTCGGTAAGATATTTTGAATGAGACAGGATTATTTTGGTGGGTTCAAAATGTTTATTATTTGCAGGAAATCTTGAAATGGGAAGCACCGGAGTATTTAAAAGCCAAGTTTCCTTACTATCGTAGCGGCTACGATTATGATGGCTCACCAGGTGAGTCTTAAGCTTGAGACACATTATGCTGGACTTTGTTAAATTTGTTAGTTTTTTAAAACTATAACTTAAATATATTTCAGTTTTTGTCATTGAAGCTGGCAAATGGGACTTTGGATCCGTTGTTGAGGGAAGACCTGAAGCTAAGTGGAACTTGACAAATTGATGACGCAGATAATGCTTCGGATAAGATCTGCTGGGAATGAGGCTTCCGACCCGCCTGGGGCAGTTGTGATCGGAGATATCGATGGCATGGGTATATCACAGTTGGGCCATGCTGGGGGTAAGCTAAACTTAACACTTTTAATTGAATAACACTTAACTTATGAATATGCTATTTGCAATAATGGATTGCATAATACTTTGTTTTATTTTAAAGTGCTAGAGTTTATCTTAAAGCAGTTCCCAAAATTCCACCAGCTGACTAAGCTTCCTGGTATGAAGAAGCTTTACATCATAAATGGTAAAAAAAATGTGCTGAACAGCTGGTACAGTCATTGTAGTTGAATGTCATTGTTTTTACAGCCAATTACTTGTACAAAAGAATTTACGAAGTTGTGAAGCCAATGCTGGGGGAAGGTGCCAACTTGATTGAATTGTATGGAACAAACTCTGCTAAGTGGAAGCCCGTACTGTTGAAGAAGATTCCACCGATGGAACTACCAGCTTGGTACGGGGGATCTGAGAGTCATCGACCGATTCAAGTATTTGGGTAGTAGTTACTGAGTTTTGTTTTTGGACTTGTATGGTACTATACAATAAAAATATTTTATAAAGAATGTGTTTTATTATTATGCGGACAAGGAAAAAAGTCATGGACAGCTGGACAGTTCTGGTTAAACTTGGCTATATATGTCCGTACATAATAGTTCTAACCGAGCATTGTGCAAATCTTATGTATAGGATGATTATTATAGTTAAGAAATGACCTTACCTTTGGCTCTTTGCACTCCATGTGAACTGTGGAGAGCTTGCATCCTGAAAAACCGGTTGTCTGGTGTATGGAACTCAGTCAAAGTAGCTGAAAAACTTATGAATAAGGCTCTAGTCCAGGCTATACAAAACTTGCAATGCGTCTTAGTGCGGACTTAGTTGCTAAAGACTTATCAAGCGTAATTATTTGCATGTTTAAAGATTTTATTGTAAAATTTTGATATTAAAAGCGCTCCTCGCTTTGTGTTTTATACTCAGCTGCACTTGCGCATTGATCAAACAGTTCTAGAATCGGAAAGATTTACAATATGAGGCTAAATACATTAAGTAAGTGAAAGATTTGTCTATTGGTATTATTTGCTGCCAGTGAAGACTTTAATTTTTGACTTTCTCTTTTCAGCCAATGTAACATATCCCATGGGTCAAGGTTAGTGCTACAACTGAAAGTCGAGTTAACACAGCTTTTGAATTTATTTGAACTTCATGCGCAAAATCGCTCACTGGTGATTTTATTTAAAGGTGGATCCTCCGGTCTGAATGCAAATCTGGGATTGAAAATAAAAAGGTAAAAATGCAAGCAATTGCCATAATTTGTTTAATTAACCAACGGTCTACGTAACTAGTGACCCGCCTGTGTGAATGTATATATAGGTCCGAAGAGCCTCAAAACGGCGTCCGCAGTAACAGCCCGTCTCCCATCCAAGCACCAGGTATAACATTTGGGAACCTTTGGTGGGTGCTATCCAGTGATGGGAATGGAAATCTTCCCAAACGGCAACGTTGGAAATTTTCCAGGAATTTTCCGGAAATTTTCCTCATGATGGGAAATCTTGGGAATCATGATATGTGGAAACCTTGCTGGAAATCTTCGGAAATTTTGGGAATTTTCATTTTGCTACCAATATTTACTAAAACTGCATTTTACACTATTTTCAGTCATTTTTAAAACCCTCCAGATTTTTGTCAGTCATGTCTTTGTAGCAAGGAGCGACTTTTAAATCGTTTCTGAAATTCTGAGAGTCCAAATATATATTACGGTCCATTTTTTCACGCTAATCTGCACATTTGACATGTGCAGTAAAGAATGCTGTAAAATTCATTGCCTACGCCTCCTACACTAAAGATGCTTTGTTAGATACAAAAGACATCTTGTTGTTATACTACTTAACATTTATATTACAGTTCAGTATCAGCTACTCAGCGCGTATGCTGAATTTTAATCAATCGAGATTTGTGAATGTGTGAATTGCCAGGATCTTCAACCTACAATAATGTTTGGAAATGGCATATTTTCAATAGAAATCAAGATTTCCAATGATTCCCAACAGATTCCCAAAATTCCCAAAGATTCCCGGAAAGTTGCCGGAAAGTTTCCACCCGATTCAGATTCCCGGGAATTTTCCATCACTGGTGCTATCCAATCTAATTTATTATGTGAGCAAGCAAACTTAACCGAGCTAAAGACGTTCACGAGCCCACCACCAGATGTAGAAAAAGTCTGCCAGGCTGTTTACTTTCTTTAGGTTGGGTCTCGACAGGGGCAAGTGCCCAAAGATGTGTCGTGGAAGGCCTTGGAGTTGAATATGGTGAATGACAGTCAGAAGATCCTCGATGGGTACATTGCTTCTTGCTTTATTCAGTGTGATGTAACGTCACTAATTGAGTACTGACTTAAAAAGCAGACATCAAAATCATTAAGTGGCGTTAAAGCTCAAAATTTTACACTACCATTCTCGGCTGGTTGCTGAATGAAGCTAGGAAAAGAAAAATTCACCAACACAATCACAGACACTATGAAACCTTACATCAACTTCCCTGGCTTCGTTCAAGAACGAACCAAAACAAAGTAATTTGCCGCTGGAGGCCTCTGTTCTTATGTCTTGAACGTTCTCAAGTTTAATGAAGTTTATCAGGACGTTGCTCCAGATCAGTTGAATAGGGCACTTGACCAACTTAAGTACCTCAAGCATCGCATTAAAGTACACGGCATTTACCATTGATTTCGTGTCAAATTTTGACTAATTTACCTTCAAGATTTTAAATTTTGATATAAGTACCTTAGTCCTTTAGTTTCAAATCAAATTTTGACTCACTTTCCTTCGATATTTGACATTTTGATTCAACATTCTAATTCATTTACATTCCTAACTTATTTCATGGCTTTATTTTAGGAACTAGAAGAGAAACTATATGTGCTATATGGTCGCCACGGACGCGAAGCAGAGGCAGACCGAACGTTCCTGTGAAGACACTCGCAGTACGTTCCATAATTATCCAGACAGCGGCATTACAGCCAAGCAACTGACACCCTTCATATAAGGCTACACTGTAAACCGGAACACTCAAAAGTGATGTAGAATTGGGCGCTTTTGAAAACGCCCATGTTAAATCATACGGGCGATTCGGTAACCGCCCAATTCTAAACTACCTTTGTCCGCCCGCACAGCCCAAATTCTAAATTGCATGTGTAGGAACGAGGGCGCCTCTCCAAAATCGGCCGATATAGCTGCACATTTGAGTGGTTGGGTTTACAGTGCAAATATACGTCTTTTCAATGGCTAAATTACCTGGGTAATTCATCCCGCGGTAGATACGTTCAGCAACCGGTCTAATTTTCTTTCCGTTCCCATCGAAAATTGCCAGTACTTTTTGACCAGTGAATTTCACGGAAGGAAAGCTCAAGCCATACCTGGGATTCTCGGCCACATGCTTAGCACATCTGCCTGCATTACAAACCAAAGTCTAAATGCTTCAAGTTTTTGTCCCTTTGTAGCACACAGTGCTGAAAATGTCCAGGCCATGAACTTCACGGGACAAATCACGGTCGTGATAAGATTCCGGGGTATTTTGGACGGTAAAAGTAGTTGGGATAGAATGCCCAAGCCATTGTTATCTATAAGCCTCTTAAAAATCCCGTTAGAAAGTTGGCCATTATGCGAGCTTTTAAGTAAGCTCAACATCTCGTCATACCTTAATTATCAGGGCCAGTTCTTCAGAAATGTCAATATCGTCTGCAGAATCGTCAGGGAATAGCGACACTGGAAAGATCCCAAGTTTCTTTAAACACTCCTCAATGTCTTTTATCATGGAGCGCATTTCTCTGTTATAAAAAATGCAGTGAAAACCAATAATAAAGGTACACAATATCTGTAGTTTTTTGTTTCAGTTTCGAACTCCTAAGATGTACAAGAAGCTTACAATGGGTCTCATATGCGTAATAGTACTCCTCCCGTTATTAAAAAACCTTGAAACAATTCTCAATATTGTGGCTATGGTGGATCCATCATTCAGCATTTTGGTCGAAGGTTGCCACATTTTGATTTCGATGCACATCTTGTGGAAATTAAGGGAACCGAACAGGAAGATTTCAAAGCTGGAACAAAACATGGCGAACCTTGCTACAACTCTGAAAGAAGTGACCTCTGGTAATTGCTGTCGAGGTTTGTGAAATTCAGTATACTTTTGCCATTTGTAGTAAACAGACGAAGGCATCAATAAACAATATATCCCAGGGTCTTGATCAGTTATGATAACTGGTTAGTTAGCTTCAAAATTATCGCTTTTTTACTATGCATTTGCAGGTTCTAATGTGCTGTAACGTGTAAGTCGGTTGAACGGGGTTCAGTTGCATATTGCTGCAGAATCGCTGGCGTCGGGAGCTGTTAAATGTAAATAAGGGCCTGTGCTACGTGGATTTCTCTCGCGTTTTTATATGTAATTTGACTTTTTGGAACAAACCTTGATTTAATTATTTTTGTTTAAATGCAATCTTGCTTATAGTAAATGCTGATGTTCTAACACGCTTAATGTTTTGGCTCAGCTTTGTCACCCTTGGCATGCTTAGCAAAATTAACACTACACCAGTATCACCAGTACATAAGGCGACCATCATTCCTATATTTAATAGGCCGTCCTTTATTTCGATTACGACTCCTATGAACTATTAAAAGGTCTGAAAAACGCAAAAAAGCCCTATATTTCAATACACCCCGCACAAAGTCCTATTATTTCCGTTCTTGAGGGATTTTATGAACAATTTCGTGGAATATAAGTAGTTGGCCGTGGAACCCACGGTTACTCACATCATCTTCTGGTATTCAAAACTCTTACAAGCTCCTATTTGCGCAGAGTATGAGATTCAACGCGCGTCAAGAATGCGGCTTCATTTTTCACCACACATCATCTAAAGGTTTCGACATTTTTTTGCTACAATGGGCAAGAATAGTTGCATTTTGAATGATTTATGGATCTGAAGATATCCTTTGCTTGCCTGGTAAGTAACGATCAACTCATCATAACAGAGATATGAGATTGTCATAAGGATTTGTATACGTGACGCGCGTTTTATTTCTAGAAAAAGAACGAATGCTTCGGCCGACCGAGTTTTCTCTAGAATTTTGGCTACATGGACAGACGAAAATACACAACTGACAGCGGATACACTGCAAAACCTAACACTCAAACGTGAAGCTTTTTCGTGCGCTTTTGAAAACGCCCATGTTAAAAACATACGGGCGATTCCGTACCGCCCGAAAAAGCTTAACCTTTGTCCTCCCGCACAGCCCCAAAATTTTGAATTGCGTTATAAAGAACGGGCGCGCCCCTTCAATAGCGCCCGATATAGCTTTAATTAAATCCAAAAGTTTTGCAGTGTATTCACAGCAAACCATTTGTGTGTAACTCACGGTAAACATGCATCGAGTTTGTTTCAGCTGTCCCTTGCGTTCACCTATGACGTCACCTACCTACCAGTCCTACGCATAAAACCTTGAGCATGAGGCATCGTATGTCACAAGCCGGAGTGAAAATAAGAGTGAGCTTGTGGTCAAACTTATGGCCATTGTCGATTGTTATAGGAGATCTAAATTGGATTCGAGTAGAAAATAAATAAAAAACAGAAAACGCTTAGTGGTGCTGCACTCAGTCAAATGTAAAAAACCCAATGTAACCTAGGCATTTCGTTTACTAATGGTAAACTGAGAGGCGTTGCGTTGCCTATGCTCTTGTGCGTCATTGTCGCTGTCATTGTTGTGAAATTATGAACTGGCTTGATGCAGCAGGATTAAGGGTTGTCACAAACAATGGCCCGTCCAGGTGTCTTAAGACACGCACACGGAAAAAAGTTTGTGGATGGCATGATGATAATATATTAGAATTCAAGGTTTGACTTTTCCTTGGCTGACTTATTGTAAGACTCTCTGGTATTGTCGTGTGAATGAAAATTTTTACTCATGCGATAGTGAAGACATCGTGTATTATTATTGAAGTCTGCTGAATTTTGGGAGGTACAACAGAGACAGGTTGACTGGTGTCAGCTGGAGTAGTTAATTAAATAAATCTCACATGTAGGAATGAATGACTTTAGCTGGAGCTATAAAAGTGGCGATACTCGTCGAGTTTGATTGTGAGAAGTACCCAGACATTCTAAGCGTGTTGCTATTTCAAGTTATCAACAATATTCATGACATTAATTTAAAAATGTTTGTTTTAAACGTGGCCTTTCCTTTGTGCTTGGTGCTTGGCTTGGTTTACGGCGATCCAATAATTTCAGATTCAGTAAGATATTTGTATACGAGACAAGATTATTTGGTGATTTTAAAATGTTTATTATTTGCAGGAAATCTTGGAATGGGAAGCACCAGAGTATTTAAAAGCCAAGTTTCCTTACTATCTCAGTGGCTATGATTATGATGGCTCGCCAGGTGAGTCTCAAGCTTGAGTTACATGCCGGACTTTGTCAAAGTTGTTAGTTTTAAAACTAACTGGAATATATTTCAGTTTTTGTCTTTGAAGCTGGCAAATGGGACATTCGATCTGTTGTTGAAAGACCTGAAGCTAAAGTGGAACTTGACAATTGGATAACGCAGATAATGTTTCGTATAAGAGCTGCTGGGAATCAGGCTCCCGACTCGCCTGGAGCAGTTTTGATCGCAGATATCGAGGGCATGGGAATGTCACAGTTGGGCCACGCTGGGGGTAAGCTTAAAAGCCAGCCTTGGCTATTGAATTAATTTAATTTAAATTAATTCAAACGCATGCTGTTTTCAATAGTGGATTGCATAATACTTTGTTTTATTTTAAAGTGCTAGAGTTTATGTTAAAGCAGTTCCCAAAATTCCACCAACTAACAAAGCTCCCAGGTATCAAGAGGGTTTACATCATAAATGGTACAATGATGCAACAGGTCGTAGACAGTTTAGTGCGCATGTTCTGTCAGTTTTGAATGTCATTCTGTGGTTTTATAGCTCATTTCTTATACAAGCGAGTGTTTGAAATGGGGAAGCCCATGCTGGGGGAAGCTGCCAACTTGATTGAATTGTATGGAACAAACGCTGCTAAGTGGAAGCCCGCACTGTTGAAGGAGATTCCATCGACAGAACTACCAGCTTGGTACGGGGGATCTGAGAGTCATCGACCGATTCAAGTGTTTGGGTAGTAGAAGTTATTGAGTTTTGTTATTGGACTTGTTTGGTTACTATAAAATAAATAAAAATATTTTCTAAGTATATAAAGAATGTCGTTTGGTATGTTCGTACATAATAATTTGTTCTAACCGAGCACTGTGGGAATCTTATACGGAAAGATTATTAGAGTTAAGAAATGACCTTACCTTACCCTTTGCTCTGTGCACTCCATGGGAACTGCGGAAAGCTTTTACATCCTGACAAACCGGTTGACTGGCCAATGCACCTTGGCTAAAGTAGCTGAAAAACTTATGGATAAGACTCTAGTCCAGGCTACAAAACTTACAATGCTCCTTATTAGTGCTACTGCTAGAAATGCCAAGACTTATCAAGCGTCATTATTTGCAGGTTAAAAGATTCCATTGGAAAATGTTTATATTAAAAGCGGTCCTAGCTTTGTGTTTTATACTCAGCTGCACTTGCGGTGATCAAACAGTTCTAGAATCGGTAAGATTTGTAACACGAGACACACTACAAGTTGTGCTACTTAAAAAGTCATAATTTGTAGGAAATCATGGACTGGAAAGCACCTGAATACTTAAAAGCCAAGTTCCCTTATTATCTTAGTGGCTATGATTATGATGGATCTCCAGGTAAGTCTCAAGCTTGAGCCGCAAATGTCAGACTTTAGAGTTGGAAATTCTGTGTTTCAGTTTTCATCCTGGAGGTTGGTACGTGGGACATCCGACCTGTTGTGGAGGCAGGAGCAGAAAAAACAGCGGAGCTTGACAAATGGATGACGCAGATGATGCTTCGTATGAGTTCTGCTGGGAATAAGACTGTAGGACATTCTGGAACACTAATAATAATCGATATTGGTGAGATTGGCATTGCACATTTGGGACACATTGGAGGTAATTAAGCTCAAATATAAACTTTAAACACATCCAGGTGACAACTGACAACAGCAACTGATTGCTTTAGCATTGTTATTTCTTTTAGTAATACAGTTCGTAGTCAAGCAGTTCCCGAAATTCCGCCAAATCACACAGCTTCCTGGTCTCGGTATGAAGAAGGCTTATATCATTAATGGTAAAAATGCAATAGCTAATTTTAATTCAACATTGAATATTCACCTACACGTTGTGTCGCTGTTTTTTTGGCTTTTATAGCAAATTACTTGTTCGAACGGCTGTATGAAACGGGAAAGCCACTGCTGGGGACGTTGTCCAACAGGGTGCAAATTTTTGGAACAAACTCTGCAAAGTGGAAACCCGTCCTGTTGAAGGATATTCCAGCGGAAGAGTTACCAGCTTGGTATGGTGGTTCTAAGAGCCATCTACCGATTCAAGTGTTTGGGTAGTAGCCGAGTCTTACTGCTCTTATACTACCAAGTCATTTGTAAATAAAACTTATTAATACAAAGTTGTTTGAAAGCACAACTAAAAAGCTATTTAATTTTTAAGTTATTTTTGTCCTTCCAAGTCCACAGTCTGCCTCAAAAGTTGATTGACTAAGTGTAGAATCACACATGCACAACAAAGGCACAGACTCCAAGATGCTCAAACCTTGAGAAAAACCTGCTCCTTGTATTTATTAATGCATGGCATTGTAACATGATGATGAAAACTTGTGAAATTTGTAATTTTTCCTACCACAGCTTGCCTCTGCAGAGCTTTATATAAAGGTGAAGGTCATACAATGAACTGTTTTGATGCAGCAGCCTCCATACACCTTGTGCTTGTGAGAATATCACCTTCAATACGTAAACTAGAAAAAATGCCAGGGCAAGCTGAGAATTTTGAATTTAAGCTTTCCTTTTTCCTTATTATTGGCACATAGTTTTGTCTGACTTAGCATGTTTGATGGCCCTTGAATGATGAAGATCTTGTTAATTACTTTAGCACAGCCCTACTTGGACAATTTGCTTCCAGACAGACAGGTTAATTGATGTATTGAACTCGGGAAAATAGCCTGAAATTCCTGGCTGCTAGATATGACTTTTGTGCGTGCTATAAAGCATGAGATGATCCTCAAGTTTAATGTCAGAGATCACAAGACTTCTCAAGCGTGCTCACTATTATAGGACAGAAGATTCTATTGGAAAATGTTTAATTTTCACCTAATAGTCGCCTTGTGTTTCATGTTCAGCTTTACTTATGCTGATGAAACAATTTCTGAGTCGGTAAGACTTGTGAACCACAGTTTTTAACACGCTGAATTTACTTTAAAATGTTTATTATTTCTAGGAAATCTTGAAATGGAAAGCTCCAGAATACTTAAAAACCAAGTATCCTTACTATCTCAGTGGCTATGATCATGAAGGCTCACCAGGTAAGTCTTTTGCTTGACCCACAACTTTGTTAGAATTTTTATAGTTGTTGTAAATTCTGTGTTTCAGTTTTTATAATCGAAGCCGGCAAATATAACATTCGATCTGCTGTGGAGGCAGGGCCAGAAACTACAGCAGAAGCTGACAAATGGGTGACGCTGATGGTGCTTCGTTGGAGATCTGCTGGGAACGAGGCCCCAGGCTCTCCTGGAGCGCTTGTAATAATGGATGTTGATGGCTTGGACATCTCACAATTGGGCCATGCTGGAGGTAAGCGCAACGTTTAAAATGGACGTCCAAACATGTTGAGGCCTAGCGTTTTTTTTTGTTTATAGTGATTCAGTTGATACTTAAGCAGTTCCCAAAATTCTACCAGCTAACAAAGCTCCCGGGTATCAAAAAGTTTTACATCATTAATGGTAAAAACCAAAGACCTCATAAACTTTTAGCACTACACCGTGTCCTACTTGTATGCCTTTGTTTACTTTTTAAGCCAATTACTTGTACAAAGGAGTGTATGAAGTTGGGAAGCCGATGCTGGGGGAAGCGGCCAACTTAATGGAGTTGTATGGAACCAACTCCGTCACGTGGAAGCCCGTACTGTTAAAACATATTCCAGCGGACCAACTTCCAGCTTGGTACGGTGGATCTAAGAGTCACAAGCCGATTAAAGTTTTTGGGTAGTACCTGAACCTCGTGTTCCAAGCATCCATTTAATAGTTTCCTAGTTTGCTAAAAAGTTTATTATACATGATTGATTGTTGTTATTTTTAATAAATAAATATTTCAAGTTCTACTGTCAACTGGATGAGCGGTTGATTTGGAATGGAAATTGATTACAATTTGCAAATGATCAATGATGCAAAACGGAACTGCGGCGGCTTGATGTAAATTTGTGTGAGAGATTGCGTATGGAAATTTGTGGAACGATATGGAAATGTGATAATGTTGAGCAAGTTCATGATCAGTTCATGATGAACTTAAGGGCTACTTGCATGAGTACGATGACTTGAAGTAGTCAAATGAGCATGGAGTATGAGCAAAATTCTCCAGCACAGTCCTCAGTCCATCTTGATCATTAGCAAGAGAAGGATCTCGTTGTTAGTCTACACTCACTCCTGAGGTTACAATCTAAAGATGAAGGCGGCCATCATTAAATTTGTGATCACGGCATGCTTGCTTCACATGGCAAGCAGTGCTGTTGTTGTGACCAGCCCATTGATACCCGGGTACCATGTTTATTATGGTAAATTTCCAGCACTGTCATTTGTACTCATTTGTGACTTTATTATGCTCAAGTTTTCGGGTCTCCTTGGGATTTTGAATACCAATTTTTTTGGGGAATCTTGCAGGAAATTCAGAGGATGCCCGTCGGATATTGGATAGAATGGAACCTAAGACTAGATTGCGAAGAAGTCCGCTTACAACTGGATTCAGTAAGTGGAAGAGTTCTAATTTTTACATATTGTGTAGAATAATGAGTAACTTGGAGCATGGATCAAATGCATCAGTGCTCTTAATGCCCTGGAATTGAAATAAGTGCTACTTTTCTCTTTTACAGATTTCTTTTTTGATACCTCTGACGCAGGTTAGACTTACTTAATTGACAGTTCAAATGTAGCTTTCCCATCGTAAACTTAGTCCAAGTTAATTTCATAATGTTAAGGTCAATAACTTGTCACGTTGATGTCTCAATTTTTTGTTTCCAGATATTGCGTCAGATGAGCCCGTGAACCTGGAATCTGCAGGTAAGACTGCTTAATATTTGGAATATTTTATGTTAAATTTATGTATAGCTTTTCCATGCGATACATTGTTTCTGTCACGTAGGCTATATGTCCCTCACAGACACGGCTCGTTTCCCAGTATTTACGAAAAATCACTGTAATTTTAGTTCAATTTATCTGCTTGTGCTAGTATGCTAGTAAGCAAAATTACATGTTAAGTTGTGATTTGGACGTGCACACAATGACACAATCCTTTGAACTATAGTCTTTGACATGCATGCTTATTTTCTGCATTGTTACTCTGAACTAATCTCATGACTTTTTTACTGTTTCCAGAACCCGTGGCCGTGGAACGCCTCAACCCTTTACCAGGTTTAACAACACAGTGTTTGAAGTTTACTTCATTTGAACTTTTTCATGCTCATAAATGCTGATAGGTCATTTTATTTAAAGGTGATTTCTCCGGTCTGAATGGAAGCAGTTTGGGAGGGAAAAGAAAAAGGTAAAAAAAATCAACCAATTGCCTTAATTTCTTTCATCAACCAATGGTCTACTTAACTAGTGACCCACCTGTGTGCATTTATAGGTCCGAAGAGCCTCACAACGGCGCCCGCAGTAACAGCCCATCTCCCATCAAAGCACCAGGTATGACATTGGGAACTTTTGGTGGGTTCAATCCATAATCTAACGACCTTGTAGCTTTTTTAACATTCCATACGACCCTTCCAAGCAATAAATCTATTGCCAATGATGCATACTTTCCTCATGTAGTTTGAGGTGCTTTGGAGATGCCTGTCTTACAAAATGTCTCCTTTAACAGCTTGGCCCATGAAGCGGTGGCAGTAGCAGAGCCTGATGGATGCTGATGATCAAACGAACTGCAAGCAGACTTTAGATGGAGGGTCAATTAGTTCCATAAGTAAACACTAGTTGAGGATCCCCACCGCCGCCGGACATTCTTCAAAGTTTCTATATTTAAATGTTATCATGTTAACAAAATTTTTCAAGTCAATTAAATTGTCATAATCAGGTCCATGCAGAACTCAACTCTCCTTAGTTCTCATTTGCCACCATAGTTGTCTCAAGCTATTCCACCACCACCGCTAGCACAAAAATTTAAGACACTTTTACATAGGCCCATATTTGATAAAGTCAATGTCAACATGAGACACAAAAAGAAAGCTTGCTGTGGGGCGTGAAATCGACCAAACTTTCCAGCTCTTGCTTTCTTCCAGTCTTTGTTCTTTTTGCCTTTCTTTGGGTCCGTAAGCCATCCAGTGCATACGTTTCTTCCCATGCAGAAATTCTTGTCAAAGTCTGGCCTACTCTCACAATAAATCCTCAGCTTTTGCTGACACATGGTCGATGGTTACTGTCTGCGCAAGGGAATATGCCACGAATACATGTGATTACAGCTTTCTCTAGTGTGAATTCCCTTATGATCCTTTCGTTATTATTAGCAGCAGTAACTTGCGTCTTGTCAAGCAATTACATAACTTGGGGTGCCAGTGCCAGTGATAGTAATCTAGAAAAACTGTAGTAGGCACTTAATTGTGTTCGTTTTTTGGCTTAATTTTTAGGTGGTAAATCCACTAATTACCATACCTCGTGCAACAAAGAAACATGGCCAGATCAAGATGTTGGGGATGTGAAACAGAATGTCCAGCAGGTGACTAGTGTTCTTCATAGATAGTGTTCAGGGGCAGTTAAGGGGCCGGACACAACTGCCCCTGCCGCTCAATTCGAACCTTGTTGATGAGAATGGACGCCACTTAAAGGAAGTGTACGTCAAAAGCAACCGTCAGCGCCGAGATCTTGCGCTGAACTTCTTTGACATCAGGTGCTGAGGCCATGTTGAGGTATAGACTTGCAACTAAAAACCCAAATCGAGTCCTGTATGATCAAATGGGCCCAGCAAATCAATGAAGTTCTAAAACAAGACTCGTCTAAAGCCCTTCAAAATGGCAACCAACCGTCTCCAGCTGCCGAATTAAACTTCTGGGAGGAACGGAACGGGTCCTGGATCTTCAATGCGTTTACGAACAAATGCCGAGAGGGTGCAAAAGTTGGCTGGGATTTTGGAAGGGACTAAGTCGGCATATTGACCGGCTCTCAGCTCAGGTCCATGTTGGCTAGATAACGACTGCGCATGCTATAAAGCATGCGATGCTCCTCAAGTTTAATGTCAGCAGTGGCGCCGGAACCGGGTATGGCGGGTATGGCATGCCATACCCATGAATTGATAAGGTATCAGCAAAATTTATACTTGGAAATACCGAATTTCATTTTTAAACAGGCAAGTGTGGATTAGACATCCTATTAAGTGAGTTCATCCTGTTAATCGTACCCAATACCGAAGTACTTACATTTCTGCATGAAGTGTTTTGCACTACTTTAATTACTCATTCTCACTGCAACGGCACGCAACCGGTCAATCATGTAAGACTTTGACGCCGCTTACTACTTATGAATGCAATCAAATAACTCCCTCCAATGAAAGTTTCCCTAAATAAAATGTGAGACCCTAGACAAATTAAAAAGTATTTTTCTCAACTCTCTTGACCATTTAGTAGTCTCAAGTGGGCATGGTGCGGCCTACAAACAGGCCTGAACCATACTGTTGATAGTACTGCTTACTTCAAATCATACTTCTATTTGAATTTGTTAAGAAATTTAAAAGAAACCCCATGGTAATGGCAATGAGTTATGAGTAATATGGCCACACAAACTAGCCAATCCAAGTGTTCTTCCGTAATGTAAATACCAGTAAAATGATTTTTTCCAGGAAATTACATCATGAAGCACATGTGGTCCAGCCAGTCGGAGTAACCAGACGATTAACGTGCGTTGCGGAGTAGTTGAAATTCTTGTAAAGAAAGCCGTCCGTTCGAGAACAAACAAAACATAACACATGTGGAATTCGTCATCGTATCCTTTATCTGTTAGCAAGATTAAATTTTTGATACATTAAATAGCGTTGTTTAACATAGAAATGATTCTATCTTCTTAAATAAACAATGAAATGTTTTCAAGTTAATCCCTTACGGCAAGAAATTGGGTGGTGCCGTTCTATTTAAAATTGGCGTCACGAATTGAGTTTTCAAGCTCCTTTAGCTTCAACTGCGTGCTCAGTAGATTTCCAAGTACGTTTTTACCTTGACGGTGCAATTAGTTTCTTAAATGTTGTGCTAGTGCGTACACCAACATTTTTAAAACGAAAGCTCAAATACGCCGGCCTATATTACGACCACCCAAAGTGCCTGCCTGGGTAACTGCCACTATGACATATCGCTCATTCCGAAACCTGGCGATCGATACAACATACGACCCTTCGGGCAAACTTGTCGTGAGAAAAAACAAACACGTTTAAAATGCGATAAGAACGACAGTCATTTCAACTACTTTTAGCCACCAAACTATGAAAGGCTTCGACGCCGTTTAATAATTTCCAATGCATCCGCTATTCAAGGTAGAAAAGCTTCGAATGAAAAATTACTCTGTTAGATGCTGCTAAAGTGGAATAATGTTGATTTCGATATATTCGCTGTTGTTGTTATTTTTATACTAAAAAATTAATTTAATTTTTATTTTAATTCAATGAGCTTGTTGTTTTCTTAACAATTTTTCCACACGGGTTTATATTTGTTAACAATTAGCTATGATAGAAGAATGCATCTTTTTGGGGACTTTAGCAAACTAAATAGCATTGACATTGAATGCCATACCCATGGTTTTGGTGGTTCCGGCGCCGCTGAATGTCAGAGATGACAAGACTTCTCAACCGTGACCACTATTACATGAGACAAGATTCCATTGAAAAATGTTTATTTATCACCTTGTCCTCGTCTTGTGCTTCAAGTTCAGCTTCACTTATGCCGATGAAACAATTTCTGAATCGGAAAGATTTTTGAATTACTGTTTTTACATGTTGGAGTTTTCTTAAAAAATGTTTATTATGTGTAGGAAATCATGGAATGGAGAGCTCCAGAATACTTGAAAACCAAGTTTCCTTACTATCTTAGTGGTTACGATCATGAAGGCTCACCAGGTAAGTCTCTTGCTTGACCCACAACTTTGTTAGAATTTTTATAGTTGTTGTAAATTCTGTATTTCAGTTTTTAGCCACGGCTTAAGCCGTTGGCTACAGAAGCGACGTCAAAATCACACATTTTGTCCACCGAGCTGGAGGTCACACAGAATTTTATATTGACACGAAAGTTATATCATCAAGAAGGGTTTGACCTGGAATACACGCTTTCGCTACTGCCAGTCCCGGATGTCAACTCATTTAGCGGTAATAAATTGAAAACCGAAAGTGGCTAAAAATAACTCAAACAAAAACTCACTGGGACGACGCTGACGTCATCGTATTGCGTCGTAGACCTCGGCCTGTGCGCCTGTGATGACTCATGCTCGAGGTTGATGGGGCATTGGGAGGATTGGGAGGTGACGTCATAGGGGAGCGGCGAGGGGGCAGCTGCAACATATTTTAAATGAGAGGTTACCGTGAACTACAGACTTCCAGGTTTGCCCCTGGAAGTCTCATACGAACGGCAGCAGTCGCTCGCCTTTAATGCACCAGTTCAAGTTATTATGAAGCAAACTGTGAGTGTCTTCAAAGATATAAAAGACCCATATAAAATATTTTAGTTATAGATACGGCGTCAAATCTATAACTCGTGATTGGAATCAACATTCTGTCAACGTGTAATTAGTGACCATTCGTTTTAGGCCACGGTGAGGCTTTAGAAACCACCTGGAAATCATGCATTTTGTGTGCCAAGCTGGAGGTGACATGAGTTGTTCGATTAATACGAAAGTTATATAATCATTAAGAGTTTGACGTGGAAAACGTGCTGTTGTAGTGCTGACTCATGCTCGAGGTAGCCACGAAATGGGGAGGACTGAGAGGTGACGTCATCCTATTGCGTCGTAGATTTCGGCTTGTGCCGAGTGATGACTCATGCTCGAGGTAGCAAGGAAATGGGGAGGACTGGGAGGTGACGTCATCCTTTTGCGTCGTAGACTTCAGCCTGTGACGGGGGATGACTCATGCACGAAGTAGCAAGGAAATGGGGAGGACTGGGAGGTGACGTCATCCTATTGCGTCGTAGACTTCGGCCTGTGACGGGTGATGACTCATGCACGAGGTAGCAAGGAAATGGGGAGGACTGGGAGGTGACGTCATCGTATTGCGTCGTCGATTTCAGCCTGTGACGGGTGATGACTCATGCACGAGGTAGCAAGGAAATGGGGAGGACTGGGAGGTGACGTCATCCTATTGCGTCGTAGACTTCGGCCT
>JAQIWI010001137.1:0-18745 GCA_034698825.1 Deuterosminthurus bicinctus | reverse complement strand
GATTGTGAAGAAGACTTACTTGATGCATGTTGAATGTGAAGTAAAGTGACACTTGTGTGAAGAAGGATAGAGAGAGAAAGAGAGACGAAACTAATTCAACTGGAAACTCATGTGCAGGGCGACCCAAATTATGCTTTTTGGTAAGTTTTATTTTGGGTTTTGGGTCTGTCTGTCGATCATGTGCAGGGGAACCCAAATTATGCTTTTTGGTAAATTTTATTTTGTAATTTGGGTCTGTGGATCATATGCAGGGGGACCCAAATTATGCTTTTTGGCATATTTTATTTTGGGTTTTGGGTCTGTGGATCATGTGCAGGGGAACCCAAATTATGCTTTTCTCGTAGGGTCAATTTTATGTGCTTTGGCAAATTGCATTATACTTTTTTGATCTGTGAATTAATGTTGGTCTGAATAAATTGGTCTGTTGGAAATTGTAAGAAAATCTGCTATTCGCACCAATATTCTTGATTTTTGCGCTTGAAATTTCTAAATATCAAAGCGCCATATTTAAATTCTGCGCGCTAATTGAGCCTGAAAGTCCACTTTAGAACCGCATTACCTCAGGTATTTCTATTTTTATTTCTAATAGAGAGAAAAATTCTCAAAAAAATGGAATGAAATTTGGGTGATTTTACTGAAATTTTTAAGATAATGCTTTTTTGTGGCACTGTTGCTATTAATGCTTTTTTGGTAGAAACTAAAAGCGGATTTTGAGGTTTTCAAGCACGAGGATTCTGATTAACTAGCAACCCAGGGTAGGAAGTGCATAATGATCTATTATGTAAAATTATGCTTTTGGGTCGCCCTGCTCATGTGCAAGTCCATTTTCTCTGTCTGTGAATGACGACTATGTGATGGGCCGACGAAGAGAGAATTGCTAAGCAGATGGAGGAAGGTGATGTGGACTTGAGTATAAATGGGAGCCATAAAATAGCCGACTTGGCTTCCTATATACTTTACTTACGTACTACTTGGATGGCCATTACTTTGGCAAAAACTTTGAAAACTGTGGAAATATGGAAGACATGGTATTGTGACGGAATTTGAGCATGTAATGGCATCTCCTCTCAAGTCTTGAGGGATTTCCGCCACGAATATTATTCTTGACATTGCTCACATACTTTTACTCTTTACTCTTCCAACTTTTTCCATCATCATTTCCCTCTCTCTCTATCTTGGTCCCCTCATGGTCTCGGCTTAACACATAACACCGCCGGTGAGCTGCCCTTGACGGCGTCCAGCTCAGAAATTCATTTGATGCTACTTGTTCGATTTCTTCAAATTTGTGCTATTTTCCCACAAAATATCTCACTCTTAAAATTCTTGGTATCTCGGTTACTTCTCTCTCATGACTTTTGGGTCAATACAGTCCATATTTTCAAGATTTTCGGCAAATATTTACATACATATTTTGGAACTTTCGGGTACAAACACATCCGGGCTCTGCATCTGATGGTCATCACGGCAGCAGAACTGTTGAAGCTTTTGGTAAACTTTTGGTACCAAGGTCAAGGTCGCTTGCATGTTCAGTAGCAACAAATTTCAATTTCAACTCTTACATGCGCAGGCCATCTGACACTTACCAAGTGAACCAAAAGCCTTAACAGTCCCTGCCGTGAGATTAAAACTATTAGACTTGGTACAACAATAAATCTTTATTCAAACAAAGGAACAAGTATCTTAAGGAGTGAGCTAGATATGGAATAAGCATTATTATTATTATAATAAATCAAATATCACTTGCTCTTGCAATTCAAATTAATTTCCTAATTAATTCATAAACCAAATTTTAGTTAGCTTAAGACAACCTTAAAGTTTGGAATATAATAACAAGGGCCATCTAAAGTAATTTGACTTTGCATTCAAGTTGAAGACCATATGCTTCAGCATTGAATGTACAAGTCTAAATTTATCTTGATTCACTAATTAATTATTTTTATCAGGTCAAAGTACAATTTAGAGAGAGAGGGGTCCCTAATAAAAGTGCAACGAGTTTAAATTGTCACAGTAAAGTGTCTTGTATAGTTCTAATTAGTTTCTGCTCTCTGCCTTGTGCTTGGGAGGACGGAAAGTCTTGATTTTCTTGATGGGTTTGCTTGGACCAGTGGAGCTTTTGCTTGGACCGCTGCTACTGGAGCTGGAGCTTTTGCTGGAGGACGCAGCTGCTTGAAAGTTTTGCCATGAGGCTACCCGCCCTTCTCGGGATGCCTAATTGACCAAATTATGAAAATACAAAAAACTTAAATGAAAATTGGCAAATAATTTTGGATATTTTACCTCAAAATTCTTGGTCCATTCCCGCTCCAATTTGATCTTCTCTTCAACTTCAATTTCTTCTTCTCTCTTCCGCTTCCGTTCCTCCATGTCACGAGTTTCTTGAGACTTTCGCTTCCGCTCGATATCCGCAAACAGTTTCATTGTGAGCACATAAACGGCATGTTTGAACTTGTCAGGGTCGTCTTCTTCAACGTTTGTTGATCGCCCTTCTTTCTTTAGCTTTTTCTTTTTTTCTGCCACCTGAATCATTGAATTTTTATTAAAACAATAGATAATTAAAATAAATAAAATACATAATTTAAAAAAAATAGTTTGAAACTTGCATTCATTTCCGTTCGAGCTTTAGCTTCTTCCACGACCTCCAAACATTTTGCTCGAGTTTCTTCATTTTCAAGGGTCTTCCATGCTCGACTTATGACTGGACAAGAAAGTCAGTTAATGTGGAAATTTAATATTGGGAAATTAAATGCATTTTTGTGAGTGAGTGTTACCATCAAAAGCAGCCTGCGCTCTGTCCTTGTCATCTTGATTCTTGTCAGGATGGACAAGAATTGACAGTCTTTTATATTTGGTACGAATTTCCTCAATTGAAGATTCAGGGTCAACATGAAGAACTTCAAAGGGATTCAGATTTAAATAGGTGGAGCCTGGTCGAAGTAGACGCTCAATTTGCTGCTTTGGAGTTAGCACCGAGTCCCGCTTTTCGATTTGTTTTACCTTTTTCATTTAATTACAACATTAAGATTTCCGTTTGAAAACATGTTAATTGGCAAATTAAACTCTTTTAGAAATTGAGTACAAAATAAATTGGTTACCTCGGCGTAAAACTCGTTGAACAATCCGTCTTTGTCGCCTGACATTTTTAAATTGATTGAATCGCTTCCTTGGATTTTGATGGTTTCAAAATTATGAAGACGATGGGACCAATTAAAAGAAATCTTGAATTTGTCACATAATTCAGAAAAGGTCGTCCTTGATTTAAATCAATTCATGTTTGATATTCGTCCCGCGTTTTTTGTGTGGAAAAGGTCGTTTTTACGCTGCAAAGTTTTCTGGGGACAAAATTTAGTCAAGTTTAAAATTAAATTAACTAATTGAATTTTCCGAGAATGGAGCTCAGCAAATCAATTGAGTGAATGAGTGAGAAAGAAAAGATTCTTTGAATGGAATCAGCCGCTCAAGCGTCATCGGGACCATTGGGGCATTTTCTCTATGGTCGCTGCTGCCGGCACTTGTGCCAGTGATGGCGACCCAATATTTTTGAGACTATGGAATCAGATTTCATTCAAGTGTAATGCTGTGCGCGCTGGATAAAATTTTACCTTCCCTTTGGTGCTTAATGTCGAATTGAAAACTGTGTAGCATTATTGGAAAACATGAAAAGCGCAGCTGATGATTATGTTCTATGGAGTCTTGCCTCAGACAACATTCAAATATTCCTAATCAGTGGCGGATTTTGGGGGTGTGCATTTGTGTCAATTGCACCCCCCGAAAATATTTAGCAAGCACTACAGGGTTGTCCATAAATCTTCATACATAGGCTAACACAAATTCTAGGCCAAAAATTAAATTATTCTTGCTTAATACGAGCTTTGCTAGAATCCAAAGCATGTCAGCCGTCAATTAAACATTTTTGTCACCCCCCTGAAGCGTAAAGTGTAACGTCGTGCATTGCTTCATGTCTGCGGAGCCTGCCGGGTTTTCAGGACTTAAAACCGCCAGGCGTGTGATTTTCCTTTAGTTGAATACGTAGGGCATTGCCCACTGCGTCTGCGTTCGTTTCGGCTTCCCCGCAACGATTTAAAAACAAACAAATTGTAGTCAGCTTATTTGCGACAAAATTAAAAGAAGAGAATTGCAATTGATGAACAATTGCAATCATTTCAGACAAAATGGAACGAACTGAATTCTTGTTTAGAATTACTGGGAGATCAATTGACATTCGAATCTAAACAATAAACAACTGAGGGAACGACGTGCTGCAGCGAGTGTGGACGCACGAGCTGCAGTAGTACTTTTCCTACAGTACTCCGTGATTGTCAATAATAACTACATTGTGTTAAACCTGTAAACTAAAATCATCCAAAGTAATAAAGAACGTTTTACATTGGGGGAAAAAAAGAAGAGAATTTGCCAATGTAATCGCTGCTGCATAAAAACGTACAACATGCATTCGTTATTGATGTCGGTTAAAGCAAGGCCATCGAACAAGTTCAAATAACAATTAAATCATTGCAGCGGGTTAAGAGAATTGGAATGGCGGAGTTCCGAGTTATCCGTGAGAAGCACAGCAAGCTTGCTGATTCCACTGGTGTCTATTTGACTGTTCCTTGTGTGACGAAGCGTCAACTCTATCACCATGAAACAATTAGAGCGCCCAGAAGAGTATTACTTAGAGGCAGTTGCAACGTGGACTCCTGGATCGTTACGTTGTTGATTTATAGATTTTCGGTACAAACGAGAGACCAGTTTGCACTACTGCAGGGGCTTCGTCCATCTAGAATCTTCAGTTGAAAATATTTTTGTTTGCGCTAAATTCTGCCAAAACATTCTAATTTTGGTGTCGTTAAACGATCGTCGAGATGAAATAGCACTCTGAAATTTTGTGTCTTGTTTTAATTTTTATTAGTATTCAGCGTTTTTTCTTAGAATCCACCGTCATCCGCACCGGAGGCACCTCAAGGATGTGTCAATGTTACGCCAAATTAATTTACAAGTTGCTGCAAATACTCATTACGCTCCAAGTTAAGACTCGTTGAGTTTAGCGAAGCTTTTTAGCCTTGAGGGAATGAAGACAGTAAGTCGATCAACAATACTTGATTTTCGATTTAAAGAAGCAGCTTTGATGCGCATTCATAAGAGTACACTTATTGGCGAGATGGTCATTAGAGATTAAATTTGCGAAGGCAAAGCTGTGTAGAGTTAAATTCCTCTGTCTGTAGAAGCCGTGTAAATAAAAGCATGAAATAAAAAAATTGAACTCAAATTTTCTTTTTGCACTCCCCGAAACTAAAAGCCAAATCCGCAGCTGTTCCTAATCCTCAAACATCCTTAAAGAACAATGTTACTCCATAACCTAATTCTATATTCCAGTCCCCACTCGTCCATATGTTCAAGCATCAGTTGCAGCCCCAGAGTGTACAAATTTGTATTCTTATTAAAGTGGAATAATCCAAGAATATATTCCGCAAAAGCAATTTTGTTCAAGTTCAATCCAAACATCATAATCCAGTATTATGAAATAAATATTCCAGATTCCACATTTCAATTCATTTAATTAGATCTTATTCCACATTCCATAGTCCTAATCCAAGTTCTCAAGGCTTGGCTTGTAGTCCCAATGCATAGTCCGATTCCATAAAGTAGTAGATTATGCAACACTGCTAGGATCCCATTTTTCCATGGAATTGCTTAAATTAAAAACAAATCTAGATGTCGTGGACTGAATTGGGGACTAATCGTGCTGACCTCTTGGGACGAGTCTAACTGGAACTGGATGATAAATTAGAAGTGTGAAGTTGTATGGCAAATCTAGTGACTTGACTCGTTTAAATCCGTTGGGGTCATCCGCACCCATGAGCTCTAAAGTTAGCCGGCAGATCTATAACCAAAGTTCGTCATCATGTATCATCTTCACTACGAAAATATGTAACCTTCAAGTTGACATATTTTTTCGTACATTGGAGCTAAAACCACAAACAACATAGTCGCACTTTGACAGTGCCGCCATATCCTTAATTATGGACATCAATGCCCTAGGGTTGCGTCGTGATTTCCCATTGTGCAAAGTCTTACTCATGTTCAATCCAATAAATCTCCATTCGGGCAGAGGATATCTGAAAGAAGCAGAACATTCACTAGACGCCCAATATAGTCGCGTCGGTTAAATGAAAAAAAATTATTAATTAATGGACTCTGCTCAGCTCAATATGGTCACAGATAGCACACAGGATCCCATGAAGCTCTCAAGTTCCAACATTTCACCGCGTGCCTCCCCCGAGATGAGGAAACTGCTTGCAAAAACATTTAGTTGCAACATCCGCTCTTCGAAATCACGAGTAAGCATCTGAGAATATTTTAAGCTGAATCTAACAAATTCTCGGTCATGAGCCTACTACCTCGTGAGAGTCTTAGAAATTTCTGACTCATCAGAAGCCACACTGTCCTTGTGGTGGCTTGTCCACGTTGTACTACAACCAAAACCGCCTTATTTATTCTAACACATCAAAGGATTCTAACACCCCGACAAGGAACAATGATGCAGCGCTACCGGTACTTTGCTGTCATGTCATGGGCTGTTCTTGCCTACTTTGTACTGACAAGTCAGTACCTTTACTACGAATTGGGTGGCAGGCATTCCATCTGGCTTCGCACTCTAAACAATGGCAGTCAAGTTATAAAACAAGTGCCCACCTCCACGCTTAAAAGCGTCAGAATGGAAAAGGACCTTGACGCTGCGGATCCAGTCAGCAAATGGTTTTTAGTTATCAAGGTACACGTACACATCTATCAAGGTCATCAACTAAAGGTCCATTTTGAGCAGACTTGTCAATGTGTTTATTCCCTTGGTATAAAGAATGGAACAAGCAAGTTTTCCAACTTAAAATCCGGCAAAGATCTACCGAAATTCCGCAAATGGGCTGTGCAGCAACAAAGCAAGTTCCTGCAGGATGAATTCAGCGGCTTTAGTTTTCCAGTAAACAAGTAAGAAGTGCAATATAATTTGTAAGGATATTCTTAGAACTCGGCGCTTTCATCTAGTCGCGTTTTGTACTTGATCGACTAAAATGTTGTACTAATGAATTTGTCATTAGGTCACTGAGCGACTTTGTCATGGAGCAAGGGGGTGAGCCAGTCCGTAGTTTAGTATTCACCACATGGAGATCAGGCTCGACGTTTCTGGGTGCAATGCTTAACAGTCATCCTGGGATGTATTATCACTACGAGTCCTTAAATCATTATGGTATTGTTCAGGTGAGTATTATTTGCAGCATTTAGTTAATTAATTTGGCAAAGGAAAACGTGTGCGTCAGTGAGAATGTTCTAAGAGTTGGCTAAGGATTGGAATCTGATGAGATATAAATTGCAACTGCAACTCATCTTGTGGTTTTCTGCCTTTAGGTGCGTAAAGGTAAGCGTTCAACGGAAGCATTACGTGTCGTTCGAGAGCTTTTCAACTGCAGATTCCAAGGTTTGGGTAAGCTCTCACATTTGACAAGATGAATGCAAGTCTTAATGTGCCGTTTATCTTGATTCATTTTATGATGCCGCAGGTGACTATATGAAATACAAGGGAACACATCCTTGGGAATTCAGGTTCAACACGCGGATTTGGAACTTCTGCCATGACACACGGCAAGTTTGCTTGGATCCTCAGTGGCTGTCAGACATGTGCCGCATCTTTCCGTTCCAAGCTATGAAAACAGTTCGAATGAGACTGGCTCTAGCACGAAATCTGCTGCAAGATAAAAAGTAAGCAATTACAGCACTGGTCCATTAGTAATCACCCTTGAATGCTCCTCTTTGGATCTTACGTGCAATATATCCGTCACAGGTTGAACTTGAGGGTTCTTTACCTTGTTCGAGATCCACGGGGAACGATCCAATCCCGTTCCCATCGCGACTGGTGCCCTGGCAACCCGGATTGCGAGGACCCAGCTCGTCTTTGCAAAGATCTAGTAAGTGATTTTCATGCTGCACAGAGACTCCGGCAAGACTTCCCGGATCGATTCATGTAAGCTTTAGTTTTAAGCCAAGATTTTTTTAGCCGTGTAGTAAAGCTCGGGGGTGTTGAGTGAAATCTCGTGATTTTTCTACAGGATAGTACGCTTTGAAGATATGGCTGGTAGTATTTACAATGGAGCAAAGAAAGTCCTCAAGTTTTTTCGACTCCAATATCACCCTCAAGTGAAAAGCTTCTTGGATGGGCATACCAAGCGGGACATTGGGGGAGTTTCTAGTACGTTCCGTGATACCAAGTCAGCGCCGTTCCATTGGATACAAGACTACTCGAGTAATTTCACTGTGGTGGAAACTATACAAAGTTGTTGTCGGAAGGCTATGGCTTTGTGGGGTTATGACGTCTTAGAGAGTCCAAACAAGTCCAAGGGTTTTGATCCAGTCTTGGATCCTCCGTGGGATGATATGAAAATAGCACCTGCTGAGTATGTTCGCGCTCGGAATAATCAGTGATAAAGTCACAGTCAGTCAAAAGTTGAGTCAATTCTCCTTTCACTACTTGACGTCCTTGTAGGCACTCATGCCCTTTGTGTAGATCAATTACAACTAATTGATATGGATAATAAAATCATGATGACAGAGAGTTCAAAGAATCTGCATCATGGCATTAAAAGTGCAAGTTATAGTAAACATGTGCGCTGTTGGAGTCGCACAGGCAGTTCAGTTGATCAAAAGCAAGCCAAGGGAAGTTGTCATTTCACGTCCATATACTGACGGCAAGAGGTGGATTTCCATCAACTTTTATAATGAGAAAACTACAAGGAATCATCCTCGCACTGGTTCTTATTCGGCTTTTGCTTTTTATACTTGTAAATTTACTGGGCTACACAGAGTCCAACTTGCTGACGCTGTTCAAGTCACATGATAATAGACCGTTTGTTGACCAAACAAGTTGGGTGGGAGAGCCGTTGATTTTATTTCTTACCAAGTGGAATAAGAAAAACGTGTGGGATTTTAAATGGATAGAAGGTAACGAAACATCATTGAACATCATAGACGGTTGTCCGTACAGGTGCCGTTTTAGTTTCAACCAAGACCAATATAAAGACACAGCAGACATGGTGATTTTGGAGACTTGGTACTATCTAAGACTTGGCATGTCTCGTCAGAGGTAAGGAAAATTTTTAATTAAAGATATTTAACACTATAACAATGACAATAATTATTAATATTTAAAAAATCCTATGTTGTAGAATCGCTGAAAAACAAAAGAGCACGGGTCAAATTTGGGTTGCACTGACCAGAGAGTCTCCTCACTACCTGGAGAAACGTGGAATTGAAGCTGACGACATGTTCCACTGGATTGCTACGTACAGAAGAGATGGTGACATATTTTGGCCCTCTGCCACCTACACCAACCGAACGCTGTCGCTCAAAGCCTTACATAAAACACCCAAAGAGAACAAGTAAGCAATTGAGCTGAATGAAAATAAATTTTGAATAGAAATCAAAGCATAACTTATCGCACGCTGCTCTGCTTTGCAGGTCAAAAAAGAAGAAAAAACTAGCCGCTTGGCTCGTTTCTCATTGCTCTACTCAGAGCAAGCGAGAAGTGCTCGTTGAAACCCTTCAACGTTACATTCCAGTGGACGTGTACGGAAAGTGTGGGAAGCCCTGTCCCGAAGGACTGGACTGTCGTGCCTACTTGGCTGAAAATTACAAATTTTACTTGGCCTTTGAAAATTCCCTTTGTGTGGACTATGTGACTGAGAAGCTTTTCTATATGCTGGGCCAGAATGAGCCAATAGTTCCAGTGACTTATTCTTGGATCAATGACACCACTCTTGCACCACCCAACTCCTACATTGATGCAAGAGACTTTAAATCCATGAAGGAGCTAGCTGACTATTTGCAATACTTGGACAAGAATGATGACGCATACAATGACTATCTGAAGTGGAGGAAGGACTTTGAAATTGTCTTGGGCACCCATGACAACAAAATTTGTCAAGCATGTGAAATGCTTGTAAAGTACAAGGAGACACTTGCTCATGGGGGTGAAAGAATGAAACCACAGCGTAGCATCTTGAGTAGGCACAATTCTCTTGGAAGCGGTGGAAATTTTAGTTACTTTAAAGTAGCTGGGAACTTGATTCAGACGAAAAATGTTTGTTTTAGTCCTGATGAGAATGAAGCAAGTAAAAATTGGCTCGTTGGGGCTAAAGAGTAAGAGTTGAGGTGGACAAACAGAGGAATTTTAACGGATTGTTGTACTTATCAGAAATGATACAATAAACATTGGCAATTTTATTGATTTTAAAAAACAAAAAGTTCTTCCATACGAGCCAAAATCGGCATCTTCACACGGAATGTGCCAGGTCACATGAAGTGATTGTGGAAATTTAACAACAAAATTCAGTTGAGTACGCATTATCATTGGAAGGCTGACGCATTGAATTCCATTCTCTTGGCCGTGTCCTGTCCGGACACATTGTGTGCGAATGGACAGTCAAAGCAAGTAGCAAATTTCCATGCTGCATGTTGAGAGAGAACCCTTTAGCTTCACATTACTTCTAACAAACTTGACTTGTACTACATAGGATTAATGAGTCCTTTGAGACAGTAGACAACTGTGACCCAAATGCTGCACAAGATACCTGTACACCTGAATACTATTGCTGGAGAAGCTCTCTGTAGTTGTCTGAAGCTGCCCTTTGACCTCAGTACTGACTTGAATAATGTTAAAGTAAAGCTTCCATTCCGGCAGTAGCCATTTCCGGCCACCGATAAATGTGCTATTATTTTAAACCTGTCTTTGTTTTAGGGACAAGTACCAGCATCGCCTCTGTCCTCAAATCTTGTCAAGGAACTGCCCGGGCAAAACATCCACCAGCATTTCCATTCGACTCGAGTATTTCCTACTAAACATTCCGGCTATAACTTTTTTCCTCTATGTCAACCTGTACTCACCCTCACACCACCCACCACCAGTTCAAATTAGTGCAGGATCTGAGGCAAGCGTTACTTACAACAAATTGGAGAGATCAGAACCATCAAAACAACTTCTGTTACCCACTCTCCTTGTTAATAGTCGTGAGGATGAAGCAAGTGAAACGTTAGATGAGCACACCCCAAGACTGTTGGGCAAACTTAGAGAGAAGACTCTGAGCAAACTGAACTGTTCTATGCGGCCAAAATTTGGACGGAGTTTGACAACGTTCCGAAACAGAAGCAAGTTGATTTATCGAGTGAATTTAGCGAGGAATGCGGCCCGAGAAATGGCTTCGACCCACTACGTCCTTTCCTCGGATATTGAGCTATACCCAAGCGGAAATTTGGTAGCGGATTTCTTGGAAATGATCCAAGCGGAGGGTGCGAAGAAATCTGAGCAGCAGCAGCAGGGGAGCCCGGATCCTCGGGTCTTTGTGCTGCCGATATTTGAAGTGGAGGCCAATGTGTCAGCTTTGCCAAATGATAAGATGGAGCTGGTAGACATGCTGGACAGGGGCATTGCCATTCCATTTCACAATAATACATGCCGGAAATGTCATACCATACCGAAGGAAAGTGAGTGGATGCGGGCCAAAGTCACGGATGGACTACATGTGTTTCATGTGGGCAAGCGCCAAGGGGCTTTTAAACTGTTGGAACCAATTTTCATTGGGACCAAATTGGATCCAATATATGATGAAAGGCTTTCTTGGGACGGTCAGATGGATAAGATGACACAGGTGCGATAAATTTTAGTGTTTTCAGCGTGGCGTAATGGAGAAATTACATGGGCTTGGTTTATATTCTAGGCTTACATTTTATGTGTTTTGGACTACGAGTTTCACATTCTGGACAACGCTTTCCTCGTTCATCGGCCTGGTATCAAGAAGAAGACTGATGTCAATCTAAATAAAACGATTGTAAAGGAGCAGGAGGTGAAGATTCAGACAATTATTCTACCTGAGCTTGTGCGACAGCATGGAACTCGACCTGGGTGCAAGATGTAAGGACGAAATGAGGTTTTAGTTTTCCAGTGAGCAAGTAAGAAGGGCAAAATAATTTTTAAAAATAATAATAAACGGCTATCAATAGGCCGCTGAAATTTCTGACTGCACCCTTCGATTTAATTCGGACTCATTTTTTAAATAGCTTATTTATACAGTACCTTCTCTTTATTAAGAGCACCCCTACGTGCTTTTCAGTTTACTCCTATATTCTAGCCCGTACAAGTTGGAGCCACCAAACTTTCAGAAAAGCTAGGACATCTATCCTAGTGTATTGCTACAAAGTTTCAGATTAATCGCCCCACCCAGTCTTCCACAATGGGGGGTTGACTGAAACGAGTCCAAAATTTCTGTCACAAAATTAAGAGCACCCTTCCGGGTTTTGGCTTCTTTTTGTCAATAACTGGGATATATTTCAACCAAAACTGCTCTGAAGTACACTTCGGAGCCTTCCAGAGCATTTTTGGTGGTTATGGAAAATTTCGACTCCGAAATAAAAACAATAATGAAGCTTTTTTGGTCAGCTTTATTAATATGCTGACCATTGGTATTCTGCTTAAAGTCATGTGTCACGTGGTGACCTTAAGCATTTCGGGTACTTTTGAGTGCGTGTCAGACACATTAAAACATGGCGAATTTAATAGGGTAAGTCTCATTTGTGTTCTGCTGGAACAATCAAATCTGTGAGCAAACGGGCATAGATCTGGACGATGTCATTGATTGCTTAATGTTCGTTCAGACTCGTGCAATCCACACACTGAATAAAATGGCCCATGATATCTAAAGGATCCTCCAACGCCATCGGTATGAGTCCGCAGGCTTATTTTAATCTACTTTTTAGATGTAAAAATGTCTATATTTTTTACAGAGGAAGCCGGGTTTGAGCCAAAAAATCTATGTTTTGACAACGAGTCTTTCAATTTCTTGAAATTGATCGCTGTAAGTAAATTGAATACGTATTTATTTGATTCAACAATGTATTTATAATCCATTGTGTTTGCAGGCATTAGCACCTCAGCCTTGGTCTTGAAACTGGAAGGACGCCTTCTCGCATTTCGTCCTAGAACATAAGTACACAATTGAATGCTTTCTTACGAGCATTTTCCTAGGTATGGCTTTCTGCTTGATTCCTTGCAAGTCAGCGGATACCTCGAAGTCTTTCTCTTAAGCTTTCTTTTGCATGTAGGTAGTCTATGGGGTAAACATTGTGAAGGAGTTCGAGAGTCATAGGTAACCGTCTACTGCATACGGGTTATACTGCTTTCACATAAGCAATAATACTCGTTATATTGATCAGGTCTCCCAGCTTTCTCGCAGATTACAACAAAGGTCGAGCAACCTTCCTTCTATTGCATGATTACACTGCCAGGAAGTAGTGTGATATTGATCGACCTTTATCGTAATCAGTAAGAAAACTGGGAGACCTTGTCAATGATTTGATATTATTTTGCAACTGTGACGACAGCCATTTCAGGTCTGATTAGGTTAAAATTTTGGTTATTTCATAGTAAATATTTAGCGGCACATTGTTAATTTTCATTTTTCGTTACTTCATGCTCGAACCAAAATAAAACCTTATAATCTACCTGCAAAAATTACCTTTGACATATTTCTAAAAAGATCATCATAATTTATTATTACCTTACGAACAAAACAAAGTTCATCAAAATCAGCGCAACTTCTTTGGAACACAAAAACTCCAATTCTTCGTGGGTCAACGGACAAACCGGGTAAAATCTGTAAGGACTAATGTTAACTGGTCCATTTTGACTATTCCAATAAGAGACGGTTGAATGTTGGCATATCAAGTCTCAACATGAGAAGGATGCCTGCCAACAGGCACTTCCATAATCTGTTACTGAATTGTAGCAAAATTTTGCGCGAATTTATAGTGTTTTACATGGAAAATTCCCAACCCCTGCCCTGTAATTTTACCTGACATCATGCGATATTTCAAAATGACTGTTAAATTAAGGACATCTTGCTCTAAGCGAATTTGTCAACTTAAAAGGTTGAGTAAGTCTAAAAATTACATTTCATATCTTGATACTACAGCGTTGGGCATGTGTTATTTTAAGTGTTTGTAGCTGCATAGGGCTACAAGATAATTTATTATTGTTAATAGTTCACATGCATCTAGCACGTTTTTTACTGTAAGCTTAATGCTGGAGATAATTGCTGGACACTTTCAATAATGCTGGAGATGATTGCTGGACAATAAGAATAATGCTGGAGAAGCTTTTTGGACAGTTAGAAACATGCTGGAGGAGCATAATGGGCGACTGGAGATTTTTGAGATGGTGCCATGTATTGCATATATGGTATGGAAGAGGTAAGGTATGTATATATTGTTTCAGGTATTTGGCATATGCCAAGTACCTGAAACTGGGGTGTTTGAAACTTGGGTAATTTGATGCCTATCTTGCCGTTGACCACGTATGTGTAGAAGGCCTGATGCAGCTGCTTGGTCACACAACTGAGGAATCTTGAACGTTTTGTCATAAACGTTAGTGTATATCAGTGTGGCATTGAACAAGAGGAAGTAGTAGAAGATGCCAAGTACGGGATGTTGTCGGAAATGTGCCACCAGCGGAGAGCCAGTGCCGAGATACATGGTAACTTAAAGGCGAAGATCAGGTACCCATTCACCTTGTTCAGGATGGAGATGTAGAGCTGGAGGCTACAGAGGAGCATGTAGGCATTCCTTTGCCCTTCTTTTGCACTTTAAAAAATTACATGAAAATTTCCAGAACAAAATAGAAAATTTTTCATGGAGGCAATTGACAGTTAAGCCAGCGAACTTTTGAATTCTTCGCATGAGCAGGTGTAGCTTGTGGCTGACTAGGTCAAAGGAGATGATCTGCAGTTGCAGTTGCAAGATTGGAATGCCAGTAGCAGTCCGGATGTAGTCCAATGTCGTAGAGAGGTAGGTAGAGCCGAATACATGAGAAAACTCATTGAAGGATCCTAGGCGCATGCGATGATTTAAAGTGGAACAACCATTAAGACCGTGTATGGCAAGCTTTCAGCAATCAACTATAGCATCGAGTACTCCCATATTCTTATTTTCCATAGCTTTTTCACGCGGTCATCCTCCTCAAGTGGTCCTACAAGTAAAATATGCATATCTTTGTTGGTCTCAACTGGCACAGCCAAAACCTGCATACCTCCCACATTTCTCAGTAGTGTCACGTTGACGTATAGGGCGAACAAATCGGAATCAGAAATGTAGGCCACAGTGTGTAGAAGAAGATGACCATGGTGGGGCTCACGGCCAAGACGGCATGAATTACCAATTGATGGTGCTGAACATCAGGGTCAAACAAGTATGCATGCGCCCAGCTCACGTTTTTGTAGACCATATCAAAGACTAGAATGCCGAGGAACAGAAAGCAAATCCATCGCTTTCTTTTCGTTGGTGCCGTCAGCTTCCAATTGGCTAGATCAACCTCAATCGGATAGAGCCCAAGAATACTCAAAATTCTGTTAAACTGGAGAGTTCGCTAACGCTCTGCTCTTTTTAGCATCATGTGTCCTTGTAGAGAAGTTGCTACGAATTGGCGACTCACTGTGCTTAACTTTTTTAAGGCTGTGGAAGATTGCATAGGCGGAAGCAAAGAAGACTGTGTCAGCTGACTTATTGGACATCTCTCCATCAGTCGACATTTGATTCCTTTGTTTCAGTCAATCATAAATTGACTCGCTGATACTCTGCTCCGCACAGTTCAAAATAGCATGCACTCTGCATCCACTATTTACATATACTCCTGACTGAGGCCATCCAAGAGTTCTCTCTGAACAGCAGAAAGCAAATGCGGCTGGAGATCTGGAATGAACTGGAAATGATGATGATATCGATGAGATGACAATAAGATGTCCAAAGAATCTGCATCATTGCATTAAAAATGCAAAGTAAACATGCGCTTTGGAGTCGCACAGGCAGGCAGTGCAGTTGAGCCCCAGCAAGCCAAGGAAATGTCCATACTGGCTGCAAGAGGTTGATTTCCATGAACCTTTATCATGAGAAAACTACAAGGAATCATCTTCGCACTGGTTCTCATTCGGCTACTGTTTTTCCTAGTGGTACATTTACTGGGCTACACAGAGTCCAACTTGCTGACGCAAGCCAAGTCAAATTATACTAGACCGATTGTTAACCAAACAAGTTGGGTGGGAGAGCCGTTGATTTTACTCCTTACCTTGTGGGATGAAAAAGACGTGTGGGAGTTTAAATGGACGGGAGGAAACAGGACATCATTGCACATCACAGACAGGTGTCCATACAGGTGCCGTTTCGCTCTAAACCTACACAAATACAAAGACACAGCTGACATGGTGATCTTGGAAACCCATTACTATCTAAGACTTGGCATGCCTCGTCAGAGGTAAGGAAAATTTTGAATTAAAGACTCGTGGTATTATGCAACTATAAAAATAATTATTCATATTTAAAAAATCTTATGTTGTAGAATCGCTGAAAATCAAAAGCGCACGGGTCAAATGTTGGTTGCACTCATTAGAGAGTCGCCTCAATATCTGGAGAAACGTGGAATTGAAGCTGACGACATGTTTCATTGGATTGCTACGTACAGGAGAGAAGGGGACATATTTTGGCCCTACGCCACCTACACCAACCGAACCCTGCCGCTCAAAGCCTCTCATAAAACGCCCAACGAGAACAAGTAAGCAATAAGGCAGAGTAAAAATAAATTTTGAATAGAAATCAAAGCATAACTTATCGCACGCTGCTCGTCTTTGCAGGGCAAAAAACAAGAAAAAACTAGTCGCTTGGATTGTTTCCCATTGCTCTACTCAGAGTAAAAGAGAAGAGCTGGTTAGAAACCTTCGACATATTATTCCGGTGGACGTGTATGGAAAGTGTGGGGAGCCCTGTCCCGAAGGACTGGACTGTCGTGCCTACGTGGCTGCAAATTACAAATTCTACTTGGCCTTTGAAAATTCCCTTTGTGTGGACTATGTGACCGAGAAACTCTTCTATATGCTGGCCCAGAATGAGCCAATAGTTCCAGTGACCTATTCCGGGATCAATGACACCACTCTTGTACCACCCAACTCCTACATTGACGCAAGTGACTTTAAATCCATGAAGGAGCTGGCTGACTATTTGCAATACTTGGACAAGAATGATGACTCATACAATGGCTACCTAAAGTGGAAGAAGGACTTTGAAATTGTCATGGGCAGCCATGACAACAAACTTTGTCAAACATGTGAAATGCTTGTAAAGTACAAGGAGAAACTTGCTCAGGGGGGTGAAAGATTGAAACCACAGCGTAGCATCTTGAGTAGGCACAATTCTCTTGGAAGCGGAAGAAATTTTAGTTACTTTAAAGTAGCTGGGAACTTGACTCGGATGACAAATGTTTGTTTTAGTGATTTTAAGAATGAAGCAATTACAGATTGGCTGATTGGGGCTAAAGTGTAAGAGTTCAGGTTGTCTGACAGAGGAATAACGGATTGTTGTACTTTTAATCAGAAATAATACAATAAACATTGGCATTGATTTTAAACAAATTTGTGTGTTATTTTTGTTAAGCTTTTGGGGGCTCGAATTCAACAACTTTGAATGACATTTTCTTATCATTCAAGGTCATTGACACGAGAACCCGATTCTCGGGATGGTCTTTGCGTGCAGGTCACTTAAATACAGAGGTGGAGGGGCACGGGGCACGGGGCTCACTCATCATCTCTTGCTTCATCAGTGTCATCACATCCTTCTCGTTGAACTTCCCGATTCCCGTACTCGTTCATTTTCCAGTGTGACTGGAGGGACAGAAACTATGGAGTCTGGTGAGCTTTTAGGGGACCCTTCGATGTGCATGTAGACCAATGATGTCAATTTCCTCTTCTTTTCGGCGACTTTAGAGTACTGAGTGACTCAATCAACATTTATTATTGAATGGGAATTATTTGTTGTTTTTATTGTCAGGTAGTAAATATTTGTTAACTAATGGAGAGCTCAAATGGTTTCGATGCCAAAAGCTTAACGCTTGAATTTCCCTGTGGATTTACTGCCAGTTGCCCTTAAATGTGAAACGTTTCTATAAGCATTTGCTTTACAAAGGTTATGCATTCTTTGGGAGCGTTCACAAGTTTGGTAATGACGTCTCACGACCTCATGAAGTGCATTAGCAGTTTTCATACGAGGAGTTTTTGTTTTAAAGAAGTTCTCATAGCATAACTTATGAACGCTCCGTAGAATAAAATCAATATATTCCGTTTAGCCTTCGCGGACAATGATAAAAATAGTCGTTGAAAACATGAAAATTTTGAAAAAAATGAAGAAACTCGAGCTAAATTGACCAGAAACGAAAGCAACCGGCCTAAAAATACCCAAGCAGCCTTCAAGTTACGAAATAAATTGGCATCTTAATGGACCGTTCAGTCTTTCTGGACTAGGCCTCCCACAAATTTATTTCTTCTACTCTCAATGAAGCAGCAAAGGAGCCAAGCATTAAATTTCCTTTTGAACCTTTTTACCAAATTTGCATGTATTATAATTACTTTCATTGCAAGCAAAATCGCATTCCGCACCTGGCTTACTTCTTATTTTCAGGCATCTGGACCCTCTCCCTTCATTGACACGTAGCAAGGAATTTGCGGGAGCAGTTTTAATTAGGCAAATTACTTTGCAGACCACCAAGAGTTTGACAGACTGCAAAATGTTGGACCAAAATTTGCCTCGATTGTCATTACCAGAGCACGGATATGTATGTACTCAAAAGTTCCAAAATATGTATGTAAATATGTGCCAAAAATATTGAAAATATGTA